>JAJONI010001570.1:375-11476 GCA_022190145.1 Pezicula rhizophila | reverse complement strand
CTTTTATTTTGTTCTTCATTGTGCAAGAACGAATAACACTCGAATACTTTGCAAGTTATAACAAACCTATATGGTTGAGGGTCCAAATACACAATTTAATTTTGCTAGTTATAAAAAAGGCGCAATTTGAGGTCGTTCTTAGGCCATTATGTTTTAGTGAACCTTGCCAGTTCCCAATCGTACCCACTGCCTAGCCATTAAAAGGTGACAACAGTGTCGACTGGGAAATTGACATAGCCCTTTCCTTTGACAAATGTTTGCAACCACGGCCCCTGTTTCTTGTCCTCTGAAAGTTTCACATAGAATTGAGCATGGGCCTCGCCGCTAATACCTTTGCCACAGAGTTTTCCAGACTCCTGTCTTTCGTCTGCGTAATAGAACCTATCGAATGTCAAAACAGCCTGTGATATCTGTGTGTGAAGGAACTCACTTGTAGCCTTTACCCTCAAACGCCGCAGCTGCAGATGATATCATATGCGCAGAGGCACTCTTGCCAACTCCCAAGGTCAGGAGGCCATCGAAGGATGCCAGATTCATGGCATTCCCGCTATGGAAGTGAGAAAGTCAGCTCTTGTGTTTCGTGCCTTGGAGAGGAAGAGTGACGGCGGGGTCAATTTGCCACCTACGTATAAATGAAAGTTCGCGAGGCTGCGGTGGGCAAAGATGGGGATGCAAAAGAGGTCAAGGCTTCCTTGATTGCCACGAATGCGCTCGTGGTATTGGTGTTGAGGTCGGACTCGAAGGTACTCAGGTCAGGATTAAAAGTGTTCTCCTTCGCTGCATATGACACAGCACCGGCTACCAATATGTTAATACCTTTCTTTAGAGGCTCGGGCGGAGCTTGAAAACAGGTCTAAGTTACCGTTGTATACAACTACGCTTGGCTCTCCGTAAAGTTTACGGACTTGGGAAAATATGTCAACAACTGACTGCGGCTTGGATAAATCTCCTTGGACATAGGAATATGAAGGGTTGGCATCTTCAGCAGCTTTTCTTGAGGTCAAAACGACTTTGTAGCCCTTAGCAGCAAATCCCTTTGCGACACTGGCTCCGATGTTAGGTCCTGCACCGAGGATCAGGGCGACTGATGAAGTTGACAACATATTTGGAAAAAAAATTGAATTTTACTGGGTGGTAAGTGACTTAATTTGTTGAGGGGAAAGTGTGTTTGGATTCTGATGATGATTTATTCGAGTTCACAGGATTGACATTAAATAAGAAAACATTAAGGTGAGTGACATCCTCGGTGCTTAAAGTGCTTCTTGAGGTTAACATG
Organism: Pezicula rhizophila; assembly: GCA_022190145.1. NCBI lineage: Eukaryota > Fungi > Ascomycota > Leotiomycetes > Helotiales > Dermateaceae > Pezicula > Pezicula rhizophila. The sequence goes on along the minus strand of JAJONI010001570.1, from coordinate 10,200 downwards.
TTACGCAGTAAGAAACTGGATTTTCATTGGTCCCAATGGAGAATAACCCGAGTTCCGAGATGACCGCAACCTCAAGTCCACCGATGACAATATCCCGATGCCATTGTTATGTCGCAATCAAATGAAAGAAATCCATTGGCTGGCATAAGAGTATTCCTGCAGAGCTCAGATCTGAAGTCAGTCAATCGGCGGCCATCTCGACAAGTCTCGGTATATGAAAGATTTGAGAAACCTCTCAGGAAGTGACTAGCGTCAACCTACCCAATTCCCTAACTTACTATCTATGTTTCTTCTGAATCCGAAGAAGTTTTCTTTCTCACTTTAGTGAATAATTTATTTTCATTATCTGAAGCCACCGAGAAACTTAACAGTACGTCGTCAGATTTGGTGGTTTAGGTCATGTAAGTTCCCGGCCTTTGACTTGCTTGACGGCATTGACAGTAATACTTTGATATAGTTTCGACGTTCAGCCAGCAACCAATACCCCAAGTAGCTTGGAATCTATCAGCTCTTCAGCATGCCTCGAAAAGAGACGTTTCTTCTTTGTCCTCTGGCCTTCGAGAACCGCGAGGAAGAATGGTTTCGCCTTTCTATTCTAGACATCGTTATCCCTCCAAACTACAATACCTACGCTATCGTCTTTAAACTGGATCAGTCAAACGAAAAAGCTATTGTTGAGACATTCAAACGCGGCATCGAGGCAACCTTACAGCAATGCCGACATCTGGTTGGCACTGTTGAGAAAAACCAGCATGGAGATTACTCGATTGTCACGAAGCCCGAAAGTACTGTAAAATTCGTAGTTCAGTGGCTCAATGGTCCTAACGATGACTATCCTTCATACTTCGACCTCGAGAGAGCCAATTTTACATGCGCAAAGCTAGGAGATCCTGCAACTCTTGGGATTGAGGGCATGCCAAAAGCTCGCCACCCAGATGAGAGTCCGGTCATGGTTGGGTTCCAATTGAACTTCATCCCAAGCGGTCTAATCTTTACCGTCCATATACACCACTTTGCCGTTGACATGACAGGCACCACGAGTTTGGTCCGTCAGATTGCCGATAACTGCTACTCAATTCAGAATGGAACAACACGTCCGAGTTGGGATGAAGCATTTATGGACAGATCTCGCTTTTTCGCACTGGACATCGCGGTCAAAGATCAGATAGACCCAATGCCCAAGCCTGAACGGCACCCCGACTGGCTACCTTGCTCGTGGTTGTTATTTCATCTTCCGCCCAACAAGGCTGTAGAGTTGAAACAGCTGGCATCACCTTTGGACGGAACATGGGTCTCAACTTATGATGCATTGACAGCCTTACTCTGGAGAGTTATAGCAAGGAATCGGGCCCGAATTTACAAGCCAGATTTGACTTCAATCGCTATTTTCGGCGAGCCAATAAATATGCGTAGTCGATGTGAGTTACTCTAAGTCTAAGTCCCCCCACCTAAGGGCTCTTCATGCAATCCTGTCTACTCTTTTTTTTATGTCTGAGGTCTTGCTCAATCCAGCATTAACCTTTTTCATTTTAGGTACACCAAAGATTTCGGCAAGATATCAAGGAAACGTCTTGACGGCCGGGCTATCGCAACGTCAGAAAACACCTCTTACCTTAGCCGAAGTTATTTCCGAGGCCTCGTTACCTCAAATAGCAGGTTTTATTCGAGCTATTACCAGCAGCGTAAAGCAAGAGACATTGGACGAGACAGTGGCAAAAGTGTCACCAATTAAAGACAAGTCAGACCTTGATATGCCCCTCGATTCACTACCCCCGATGTCATTTACGACTACCGATTGGCGGAATTCTAGGTTGTGCGATAATGATTTTGGAATTGGCAAGCCAATGGCTTACAGGAACCTCTCTGATACAGTAGTCGAGAATATGATTGTCATGTATCCACCACACAAGGGAAACAAAGGTAAAGATCAGGGGATAGAGGTTTTGCTTCCCTTTGAGAGACATGCCGTACACAGGCTCATAAACGACCCATTGATAACCAGATACTTTGAATTCAGGGGCATTGAGGCTGGTGGTCCATAATTCAGAGAATAGCTATATTTTATACATATTATTACATTCTTATTTTTTTAATAGTCATCAATCATTGATTAGTTGAATTAGTCTAGGCTAAAACCCCCTTTTAGACAATTAAATTCCCCTTAATGCTTTGTCATTCGGAGTATTAGCCACCGCTGATTGGCGACCTCATACTAGTATCAAGATGTTATATTTCCTCCCCAGGTGCTAATCCGATTGGGTACTGTACACTTGAAAGATCAATCATGATAAGACTAAAATGGTGGAAATGCAACCATGATGATCTTTCCCGGAACGCTTTATCAGAACGCCCCTATCGTGAAACCCCCATTTTCCTGGCATCTAAGTCCCGACTTGCTGACACCTAAGTAATTACCCGATGCTCATACGGATCCTAAGTTAAGATATCCTTCGGAATTGAGTATTCGGAGGTCTCGGGGTTTTTATTTTCATCTCATCCAATGATACCTCGGAAAGGAACAAAAAGATCACAGAGGTCTTTTGAGCCCAACTGAGCACGCTAGTAGGCAAAGAGTGAAGCGAGGAACTGAGACAGTACCAAGTGGGCTTTATTTTTGTTGACCCAAATATTTTGTAGTCCGCAGGTGAGCATGACAGGTTCTCGACACAGCGTGACGGTGGTTCAGGCAGCAGGAAACAACGTGGAAACACTCGTCGGGGTAAGATATGGAAATGCCAGTCTTACATGCGTAATAGAACTTTCCAAGCAGCTCAACATCTATGCCAATAAGTTTTTAAATAGAATTTTAGAGTGTTGGGGAAACCTTTTCCCATTGCAGTCCTACCGACTTCCGCAGACTTGTAGATAACTGAATCCTGCTAAGATAATACAAACTATCCCATTCGGTACGTATTTCAGTAGATATTATACTGCATGTTACTCTAATTTTACGTCATGTAGACCATTTTTAAGCACGGCACGCTATCTGGGGCTAAAGTTGCGTCAAGTCAAGATGTAAGAACATTTGTTGATTATTTTGGAACCATGAGTTGCTGTTGGCTTATCACGTTCTATGCTGTTACTTTGACAGCTGTACGCAGAAACACCTAGTGCGCTCTTACTAGTGCATTAATTTATCTCCTGTCACACAAACTTCAAGAGTGATAGACTTTTATCAGATTATTAGCTGAATCTACTTGTGAAGAAATAGACTCTCCAAGAATGCCTCCACGTTATAAGCGTGTTTCCTTCAAGATTCTTCATGGTTTCTTACTGGATATAAAGCTATTCAAACTGATTCTATTATATGTGCGGAGATCCAAATCTCCCACTTGTAGAGTGCCAGACTTTCAGTATCAATATCCGTGCATGTCAATGGGAATGACCCGATCAAGTCGCCGTGGGTAAATGAGGGTGTCAGTAAAGTCGGCAAATGTTGCGAAGGAAGGATTCCTTCGTATCAGTAAGCCTTGATGGCTAAGGAAGTCGCGATTGACAAGTAGCTTACTCGTAAGGCGTAGGTCTGTCTAATGTTGGCGGGCTCTAGGGGATACCCATCGGTGTCCTACTGTATCGGGAGTGAAATAGTTCCGGCGTGCAAATATTCAACATTCTAGCGATCATCAACTCGGTAGGCGCCTATCAGCCATTTCATCCATGCAGTATATAGCAACAACCAACTCTTCGAAGCTGCAATCCATACTGTCACGCAATCCAGGACAGTATTCAACATAAATCACTCCAGCAAACGTTGTCCAGCATCATGCCAATCTATTCCCCTCCGCGGTCCGATGATGCGTACTTCGAGAAAATGAAGCTCCTTTACTTTAGTAATGAGTTTCCTAAAGATGACTTGCAGAGTCTCTTTCACGAACTACACAATCATAGTAAGGATAGGCGTCATCCTGTCCTTGCTCGATTTTTAGAAGAAGCCACACTAGCTATTCGCGCGGAATTGAGACAACTACCTACAGTTTTAAGAAGCTTAATTCCTCCGTTCGAAACGATCTTGACATTTGCAGATTTTGCGGACCTTCGGAAGGGTCAGCTCTGTGGTGCTATCGATGGTATTCTACTTTGCACTCTTGAACTAGGAACACTCATTGGGTAAGTAATGTAATTACTCTTGCAGAGTAAGAAAGCTACTGATCGTCTTAGATACTATGAAAAATTTCCCGATGCTTTTAGGATCGATACCGTTAGTACCGTCCTCGCCGGTCTGGGGATCGGACTTTTGGCAACGGCTGCAGTCTCTCTAGCTCCTACTGTAGCAGACCTTCCGGTTACAGGAGCACAAGTCGTACGACAAGCCTTTCGACTTGGTATTCTGGTAGATGAGGTGTCGCAGAATCTACAACCTCGTGATCTCACGGATATGAGCACACCAGATACTTGGGCTTATGTACTGCCAGACGTATCCGCAGAAGTAGTCCAACAGGAACTTGACTTAATCCACGACAAAGAGGTGTGTCTAAATTGACTTATTCAATGTCCATAACGCTAAATAAATTCATAGAAAACTCCTGAGGCCAGCAAGGTCTTCATCAGCGCTCTGAGTGCTACTTCAGTAACCGTCAGCGGCCCACCCGCAAGAATACAGGCTATGTTTCGTACGGCTCACTTTTTCCACCATCACAAGTTTGTCGCTCTGCCTGTATACGGAGGCTTGTGCCATGCAAAGCACATCTATACCAGCGAGAATGTGAAATGGGTTGTTCAAACACGCTCCATGGATTTATTGAACTCCAACTTCTCGCCACAGCTTCCTGTCTATTCCACCAGCAGTGGAAAAGCATTTCAAGCAACTACTGCGACGGGACTATTTGAACAGATAATCACTGAGATTCTCACTGAGAAAATCCAGTGGGATAAGGTTATACAGGGCGTCGTTCAACTAACCCAGGACTTGGGAGTGTCCCAGTGCCAGATTGTTGTTTTTCGAATATCACTCCCCATCCATGACCTTTCAGCAGCCCTGAAGCAAGTTCCAGACTTGACTACATCAACTGAAGAAATAATCCCTTGGGTCCACATCAAACCTACAGCAGATGAAGGGAGTGGTCCAAGAGGGCCACTACAGTCCAAGATTGCCATTGTGGGTATGTCCTGTAGGATGCCCGGCGGAGCCACTGACACTGAAAAATTCTGGGAGCTTCTGGAAAAGGGCTTGGATGTACACAGGAGAATTCCTGCTGATCGATTTGACGTCGATTCACATTGGGACCCAACTGGAAAGCGCGTGAATACTAGTCATACACAATATGGATGCTTCATTGACGAACCGGGCTTGTTCGATGCACCTTTCTTCAATATGTCGCCCCGGGAAGCTCAACAAACAGATCCTATGCAGCGACTTGCTCTTGTCACCGCATATGAAGCGCTCGAGAAAGCTGGCTACGTTGCAAATCGGACAGCTGCTACAGATTTGCACCGTATTGGAACCTTCTACGGCCAAGCCAGTGATGATTACCGTGAAGTCAACACAGCACAAGACATCAGCACTTACTTTATTCCAGGTGGATGCCGTGCCTTTGGTCCTGGCCGCATCAACTACTTTTTCAAATTTTCTGGCCCAAGCTACAGCATTGACACCGCATGTTCCTCAAGTTTAGCTACCATTCAGGTTAGAGATGGGCACCGTTTCTCTGTTAAGGATCAATGCTAATGATTATGTACAGACTGCTTGCACGGCACTCTGGAGTGGAGATGTAGACACCGCCGTCGCAGGTGGCATGAATGTCTTGACCAATTCCGATGCATTTGCAGGCCTCAGTCATGGTCACTTTTTGACTAAAACTCCAAATGCATGCAAGACATGGGACAGCGAAGCAGACGGTTACTGCCGTGCTGATGCCATTGGTTCCATCGTGATGAAGCGTCTCGAAGATGCCGAGGCCGACAACGACAATATACTCGGGGTCATTCTTTCAGCGGCAACAAATCATTCTGCCGAAGCTATCTCTATTACCCATCCTCATGCGGGCCATCAGGCATATCTAGGCAAATTGGTTGCAAACCGAGCGGGCATCAACCCTCTAGAGGTCTCATTTGTTGAAATGCACGGCACGGGAACCCAAGCTGGCGATACTGAGGAGATTCAGTCAGTGATGAATGTGTTCTCGCCAAGTACGAAACGTCGCAGCTCCAAAAATCCGCTCTACATTGGAGCCGTGAAATCAAATGTTGGTCATAGCGAGGCTGCTGCTGGAGTTACAGCGTTGATCAAAGTCCTCTTAATGCTCCAGAAGAATGCCATACCGCCACATGCTGGCATCAAGAACAGCCTTAACCCTGCTTTCCCAAAAGACTTGGACAAGCGGCAAATTCGGATCCCATATGAGAAGACAGAGTGGGTTTCTACGCCTGGGAGGAAGCGGATCGCTGCTGTGAATAACTTCAGTGCTGCTGGAGGCAACTCATCCCTCCTTATCGAAGAAGCACCTGCAAGAGAGGCCACAGAAACAGACCCTCGCTCTACGCATGTCATTGCGATATCAGCTAAAAGCAAGATTTCCCTTGGGGGTAACATCAAGAGAATGCTCGCCTATTTAGAGCAGCATCCAGATGTTTCGTTGGCAAACCTCGCCTATTCCACCACAGCTCGTCGTTACCATCATAACCATCGGGTGGCCATGTCTGCTTCCAATATTTCTCAGGTGAAGAAAAAGCTTCAGTCAGCCCTTGAATCCGTCGACTCCCACAAACCAATCCCAGCCAATGGACCACCCTCGATTGCCTTTGCCTTCACCGGCCAGGGAGCGGCTTACAAGTCCTCCAATTACGAGTTGTTTCACACCTCTCCCTACTTCCGGTCCCAGATTCTGCATTTGGATGCCATCTCACAACGCCAGGGCTTCCCAAGCTTCATTCCTGTGATAGATGGAAGCCACCCAAAAGACTATCAACACTCACAAGTAATTACGCAACTTGCTCTGGTCTGCACTGAAATTGCTGTTGCCAAATACTGGGGATCATTGGGTGTTAAGCCTGACGTTGTTATTGGACACAGTTTGGGGGAGTATGCAGCACTGCATATCGCTGGGGTCCTCTCTGCAAGTGATGCTATTTTCCTTGTCGGCGAAAGAGCAAGCCTTCTTGAAAAGAAATGTCAAATTGGCAGTCATAAAATGGTTGCGGTGCGTGGCTCACTGGCTCAAATTGAGGAGAGCGCCAGAGGTAAATCTTACGAAATCGCCTGCATCAATGGTCCCAAGGAAACTGTGCTTAGTGGCCCTTCAGCGGACATGGATGCCATGGTTTCTCTTCTCGAAGGGGATGGCTACAAGTGCTTCAGCCTTGAAGTCGCTTTCGCGTTTCATTCCTCGCAAACAGATCCTGTTCTCGACGAGTTTGAGCTGCTTGCAAGAAGTGGTGCTCTCTTCCAGGAACCTCACATACCCGTAATCTCGCCTTTACTTTGCAAGGTAATCTTCGATAACAAGAGTGTGAATGCCGACTATGTACGTCGTGCCACTCGTGAACCAGTCAACTTTTATTCTGCCCTGGAGGTTGCCCACAAAATTGGAACCGTCGATGACGACACCGTCTGGATCGAAATTGGACCTCATCCTGTTTGCCTTGGTTTTGTCAAGTCCACACTCTCGCCCAAAAGTGAAGCTGTCCCATCTCTTCGCCGAGGCGAGGACAACTGGGCGACAATGTCACAGAGTCTTGCATCTTTGCACTGCGCTGGCGTAAAGATTGAGTGGGGAGAGTTCCACCAACAGTTCGAGAAGGCTTTACGTCTTTTGGATCTACCCACCTATTCATGGAATGACAAGACTTACTGGATTCAATATAATGGCGACTGGGCCCTTACGAAAGGTAATACTTTCTACGACGAAGAAAAGGGGCTAAACAAGCCCCAACTCACTCTTCCTGCGCCAGTATCCAGTCTTAGCACATCCACCGTTCATCAGATCATTGAGCAGAATTTTGATGGAGCTGCAGGCATCGTTGTTATGCAGTCTGATTTAATGCAGATAGACTTCCGCACAGCAGCCTGGGGACATAAGATGAATAATTGTGGTGTGGTTACATCGGTAAATATTTCTCTCTACTTCGACATGGCTAGTTTTCATACTGACCTCATATTAGTCCATCCATGCCGATATCTCTTATACTCTTGGTGAATATCTGTACAAGAAGCTCAAGCCCAATACCAAACAAGTTCACATGAGCATCAACAACTTAGAAGTTGTTAAGGGGCTTGTAGCAAACAGCAACCCGGAAAGTCATCAATTCATACAAGTTTCGTTGACGACTGCCGACATCGACTCGAACGTGGCGGAGTTAACATGGTACAATGTGCACAGCGACGGCACTAGCCTGGAGCAATTTGCTACTGCCACTCTCGTCTATGGGGATTCTGTCGAGTGGATGGCCTCATGGGTCCCTACCACTCATCTCATTCAAGGCCGTATCCAAGACCTCGAGCGGCTTGCTGAATCCGGTGTCGCTAATCGTTTCAATCACAATATGGCCTACCTCCTATTTGCCAACAATCTGGTCGATTATGCAACCAAATACCGCGGCATGCATTCAGTGGTACTACATGAAATGGAGGCTTTTGCAGATGTTGTTCTCTCTACCGAGAAGGGCGGCAGCTGGACTGTGCCGCCATATTTCATCGATAGTGTTGCCCATTTGGCTGGCTTCGTCATGAATGTTTCGGACGCTATAGATACAAAGAACAACTTCTGTGTCACACCAGGCTGGAGTTCAATGCGTTTCGCAAAACCTCTAGTCCCCGGAGGAAAATATCGATCTTATGTCAAGATGATCCCGACAGAGGAGGACCCGAGTGTATACTTGGGCGATGTGTATATTCTCCAGGACGGCATTATCGTTGGAATGGTGGGTGGCATTAAATTCCGCCGGTATCCACGCATCCTGCTCAGTCGCTTTTTCTCTGCACCGGATGACTCCAAGGCACCACCCGTTGCAGTTTCATCTTCAACCAAGAGGGCTCCTGCAAAGGTACAGGTACCAAATCTACCTAAACATGCCATCACCAAGGTAGAAGCGCCAAAACCAGCGACTCCGAAGGCAACGGTTGAGACAAGTTCACCTAGCGCCAAGGTACTGCCAAATGGGACCGGCGTCCACGATGCACCAGTCGTGGTTGAAATTAAACCTGCTGCTTCGTCTGATGCTGTCGCTAATGGTGATTCAAGTACCACAACGGCCAAGGCACTTCAAATCATCAGCGCGGAGTCAGCTCTTGATCTGGCGGATCTGACCGATGATGCCAGTTTTGCAAACTTGGGAGTCGATTCACTCATGAGTTTGGTGATTGCAGAGAAGTTTCGTGAGCAGCTTGGTGTTGTGGTTTCAGGCAGTTTGTTCTTGGAGTATCCCACGATTGGAGATTTGCGGAGTTGGTTGGAAGAGTATTACAGCTAGATTGAGAGTCGAGGTAGTGGAAGTAAGTGGAGAGGATGATGCATTTTGGTTTTCTGGTACATCGTGTTTTTGGTCTGGCTGTTCTTCTAAATTGAGAAACGTAACCAATTTATCGCTGCTGTTTTGTTCAATTGAACTACTTGGCCTCCAAATTGCTTCCTGGTGCTTAGAATTTAGTCTAGCCTATATGAAACAAGGTTTCGATCAAGCCTCTCAAGTTAAATGGACAATTTCTTCCCATCTAATCCCAGCTTGAGAGGCAAATGCAAGTCGAAAGTTATAAATTTTCAACGCCAGCATATAAGATAAAACTTCGGCTTCAAAATGTCACGCTCTTCAAATCAATGCTTCATCTGGCCATCCTGAATCCTTTTTTGGAGGGGAGGGGATAGGGTCTTTGAAGTTTGGTTGAATCATCAT
>JAJONI010001569.1:0-11471 GCA_022190145.1 Pezicula rhizophila | reverse complement strand
ATAACTATCCCCTAGCCTATTACAGGTAGTTCTAACTAATTACAGACCCACCTAATATAAGACATTACTAATATCTGTAAACAACATCACAATAGCCAATATAGGTACTCTAATATCACACCATCTCATGACAGCACAGAAATCATAATATCATATTGTCTATATTGCCCTATCCTTAGCAAAACACCGCTTAAACCCATCCTCCTAATCCCATCCTCAGAGATCCAAGAGATCAAAATACAGCTAGTGCAGGACGAGCTTATCTAATCAGTCGAGTGCCGAAAATTAAAAACATCATTCAAAGCCCCAAAATCAGCATCATCAGGTAAGAGTTCCGCCCGAACCTCGACCGGCAAATTCGCATGCTTCATAAAGAAGTTGGCCTGACTAAGCGGAAGTTTGGAGCGGAGCGTATGGTTCGGATACCATTGGGCCTAAATGAAAATTCCCACAGAACCACGATCAGCATTTTCCATTCTTTCTTTTCTTCCCCCCCCCCAAAAAAACCTCATTACCGAATTCAAAAATAAGAATTCAAAAAATAAAAAGGAAAAGGGGGAGAGGGCAGGAAATTAAAAGTAAGGTGAGGAGAGAAAGAAAAAAAAAGACGAACTTGATAACCCAAAGCAATCATAATACGATAATCGTCACTCTCGTTCGGCATCCCGGCGTGCCAGGTCCTCAAATCACGTAGCATGATATCACCCGGTCCACAAACTGGCTGAATGGGTGGTCTAATGGCTCTGCGAGCTTCAAAGACTTCTTCCCTCACATTGCAAGTTGGTTCGCCTACTCGGAGTTTTGCGTTTGTAAGTTTGGACTCGGGTGTTGCGGTGATCTGTTCAGAGCCTTTGGTGTGGGCGTGGGAGCCGAGCCAGAATTCGGTGGAGCCAGTTGTGGTGTTGAAATCGCAGAGCGGGACGTTGGCTATTACGAAGAAGGGACACTGGTGTGGGTGTTAGAATATTTGGATTGGGGATGGTGCTTGCATTGGGGGCGTACCTGGGGGTGGTTGAAAACTATATCTTTGTGCTTGGTTGAGTATTAGTCTTGTATTCTTTTTTTTATTGAGAGTGACAATAGGAGGAATGAGGTTTGTTTATAGCTTGGAATGGAGATGAAATGGAGTCACAAACCACTGGCTGTCTTAGACCATTTGTTTTGGGCAAAGCATTATTACCAGTGACGAAATTCCATATGGGTTTATAACCAAGGTATCTACAAAGTTAAGACATTATCAGCATTGGCTCTGCAAGGCGATAGCGGTTAAATAAGTAGAGCGAGGGTTAGGGGTAGAAACGCACGCATTCATGATTTGAATCACGAAAGGATTGAAAAACACATCACTATACAAGTATTGCGGATCTGTCAAAGGAGGAGCTTGAAGAATATTGGCTAAATAAAGTCATTAGCGATTTTACTCGAGAGTTTACTTGGGAACTTAAGCTAATTACAGTTTACGCCTTGGTTGAAAGCCTTCTTCTTGTTCGCAACGAGTTCGTCGGCTTCTTTGGTCATAAAAGAATTGATATGCTTGATATGATCGACATCGACAACTCCCTTGAGCACAGCAAAACCATCTTGGTGCAAGGCTTCGAGTGCTGCTTGGATATTGGCATTATCGTACGACCCTGTCTTTAACTCTTCGGGTAAAGCCACGATACAGCGGGGTGCATCCTGTGGTGCGTCGCTTGAGACTGGGACAGTAACCATGACTAAGAACGAGTACGGTGGCAAATGCTATTCTCAATTGCTGAGCGTCTTCAAAGATATCTGTTCTTGGAAGGTGGTACGTTGAAATAACATTTGTGAATAGCTTCAAGAACTGACTTTTCTTTGCTGACATTGAAACATCCCACCTATTGATCGTGCAGGCACAGCCAATCTGGTGCTTGGCGATAAGAGGAGCAAGGGTCACCGGCGGGGTGTTCGTAACAGGCAGCTGAGCAGACGATTGACTTTAATCATTGGTGACCATCGGATCGCCATCTAACTATGTTAGGGTGTACAGCCGAGACCCCGTAGGGAGCGGGATGTTGATAACGGTGGCATATCGGGGCAATATTGATTGACACTTACATAAAAAGCTAAGATAGCATGGTACCTGCACGAGAGAGAGAAAAAAAAAGTGTCGCGTGTTCGCAATTCTTTTTTTTCTTAACTGAAGCGCGGTAGTTGTAGAGATCAACTCCTCTGAATTGCTTCACAATTCTCCTGGGGTGCCAAGCAAGATCCTACTCTTCGCTCTTCCCCACAAAGAGAAACTCTGAAATTCTCCGACCACCAACCACTATGCGCGCCACCGAAGTCAAAGCCGCTGCGGCTGAGAAGGTCACGAACTTCAAAAACGCCTTCCGCAGTGGTGAGGACTTTCGAGCCTGGATACAAACAAAGGAATCGGCTCTGGATGAGCATGGCAAGGCGCAGAACGTAACATGGTCTAATGAGGACTTGGATCCAACCCCTCCTGATAAACGGACATGGAGGCACGTTCTTCTCATTCCTATTGAGCTCTCCTCTGTGCGATTCCAAAGCATATATATATAGACCAAGTAAACTGACTACGGGGTTTTTAAATACAGGTGGTGGAACTTCTGCACTTTCGTACGCTTCATTATTATCTTGCTAGGTTATCCAAATGCCTGACTTTCTCATAATCTAGTACCTGGGTTTGTCCTTCGGAAATTGGACTCTGGGAAGCACAATGGTTGGAATTGGTCTAAATTGGTGGCAGAGTATTCTTGTGATATTCGCCAGTCAGTTCATTAGCTCTATTGCCATGTTCTTTAATTCTCGATGCGCTAGGTGAGCTGCTGGAGGCAATAAGGTACAGGACAATCCGAATTGACAAAATTAGTGTCTACCATATTGGATACCCGGCCGTCGCAAGGAGTGTCTTTGGTATGTGGGGAAGCTACTACTTCGTCGGTGCAAGAGCTGCCTTGGCTATCATTTGGTATGGTGTGCAATGTAAGTATCCAGAAGCCTGGCGTGGACCCTCCCAACTCTCAGTAGCTGAGACTGACCTGACGATCACAGTATTCTCCGGCGCAAGCTTCATGAGCAACATCCTTCGATGCATCTTTGGCCACAATTTCACTGACATCCCCAACCACATACCTGCATCGGTGGGAATCACTAGCAGCGGGATGCTAGCATTCTTCCTCTTCTGGCTCGTACACCTCCCATTCTGCGCGTTCCGTCCATACCAGCTTCGAAACTTCTTCTGGTTCAAGTCAATAATTGTGTTGCCAGCGGTCTTTGGGCTATTCATGTTTTGCATGATCAACACAAAGGGAGCTGTAAACTCGGTGTATCCTTCGACGATTACCTCGAACAAGGGATGGTTCATCATGTATGCCATCAACAGTGGCATGGGAAATACAGCGACCCTGATCACAAACCAACCGGATATTGCGAGATGGAGCAAGACCAAATCTGGTGCCCAATGGTCCCAATTATGCGTACAGCCAATTGGTGTAACTCTGTCCGCAACTCTCGGTATTCTTTCCACCGCCGCTATCAACAACAGTTGGAATTTGAAGGATCCACTTTGGAACCCATGGGATCTGTTGTCTGCTATTCTCGATAGGTATTGGTCAGGGACTACAAGATTTGCTGTCTTCCTCTCAGCTTTCACCTGGTTGGTATCGATTTTGGGCACGAATATTGCGGCAAATATGATTCCTTTTGGATCAGATAGCAGCATGCTGGTCCCCCGATACTTAAACATCCCACGCGGTCAATTTCTTGTCGAGTTCTTGGCTTTCGCTATCTGCCCATGGAAGATTCTAGCCTCAGCTTCGGTGTTCACCACATTCCTTTCTGGTTATGGCATCTTCATGGCCAGTGTTGTAGCAATTATGATCTGTGATTGTGAGTATTCTGGGAACATGAAATCGGAGATCAAAAGCTTACATGATTCTTAGACTTTCTCTTGACAAAGGGTAATGTCTTTGTTGGACATCTCTACAATGGCTCAAAGACAAACAGATACTACTATTTCAACGGTGGCTGGAATATCCAAGCCTTGATTGCCTATGTTTGTGGTGTTGCTCTCCCATTCCCAGGATTTATCGGCACGCTTGGCGCTTCTGTTTCAACTACAGCCACAGATTTGGGTCGCCTTGGTTGGCTCCTCTCATTTTTTGTCAGCTTCGTCGTGTACTACGTCCTTTGCTACTTCTGGCCAACGAAAGCCCAGATTCTCATTAAAGAGTTCGGCCTTGGCTGGGAAGAAAAGAGTGGCGATGTCGTAGTCGCAGAGGATGGAACGCAGATTGTAGAGGGGGGCTTGCAAGCTCGTGCTGTGAATGATATCGAGGAGGCTGTTTCGAAAGAAGCGTATGAAGTACAAGGAAAGCTATAGTGATGATACCTTCCAAATACTTCTGTAGGACATATAATGTCAAATCCCCATTTTGAGACTTATGAAAATTCTGTATTTTCCCAAGACAACTCATTATTCATGAATTCATCCGTCATAAGCTGTCCCAGGTCAAAGTCGTCCCCAATGATAGATGGGTCGAAAGTATTAAAGTCAGTAGTATCCAAACCATCAAAATTGACATCGACCATCTGATCAAACGCAAGATCATCCATAAGTCCAGGTCCAACCGCGCTCATAAAATCAAAACTCCCAGGAGATGCCCCAGCAATATTTTCCAGTGGAGTGCCACTGGCACTCCCACCTCCAGTCGCATTCCAATTCTCATTCCCATTATTCGTACGTTCCTTCATAGCAGATTCCAAAACCTGTTTAACTTGTATCGCACAAGGCCAAGTCTCCGAAACGCCATCAATAGCACTAAGTACTAACTCCAGCGGTTTTGCGATTTCTACATTGTCCCAGGGGAGGTTTTGGAGGTACCGTTTCATTAGGAGGACGCTAGCTGCTGAGGCGAGGGTGTGGACTATTGTCAGGGGGAGTTGGTTGTAGGCGTAGTGGCGGGCATAGATTTTTAAGAGGCGGATTATTATTGAGAGTGAGGTATAGCAGGTTTCGATATCTGAGTCATCTGTACAAGGGGAGGTTGAGGAGTTATTTTGGTTGATGCTGGTGGAAGGGGTCTGGGTGTTGTTCTTCGGAGTGAGGGAGTGCCGGGGAGGACGCCGGAGGATTATGAGGGAGGTGTGGTATACTAGACTGTAGTTTGTATTATTAGTATTACTCTTGTATACAATGGGGGATGAAAGGAACGTGGTTAGTTTACTGTAATTGAATTATGTTGGATGGAATAGGTCCCACTGTCCACTTTGTCCAATGGAGTTTCGAAGGAAGGTCAGCCAGCCATTTTGTAAGCGAGACATGTATTTGTGTGATTGAAGTTGCAAGGACAGTTAGATCCGTCTTGATGTTTCGATTTTCGAAAACCTCAGTTATCATCCGGTGTTGGATTTTGGAAAGTTCGGCTTGATATATCCAGGTTCCGACGAGGGCTACCCCATCTTCATACGCTGTCTCCGATGTGCCTTTTATGATGTATTTGTCTAGCAATGCAGCCCATTCAGGTGGATACGGGATCCGAATCGTGTTGCGAACGTCTGACTCGCCAGGATATAGCGCAGGTGGTCGACCAAAGTAAAGACTTAATTGCTTGTCCGCAATGAAAGCAGCCCAATAGACGCGCCGAAGGATTTCCCTATCGATGCGTGAATCTCGTGAGCCTTTCCAATTACTTGGATCCAGATGTAGGCCCATTTCATGGGCTAAGCGGAATGCCATGCCTGAAAATAGCCATCCCTTTGATGCTTTTCCCCGGCCAATCTCTCGGTGGCCAAGGAGAAGCAAGGCTTGCAACGTGGTAAGGTTCGGTGAAGACAGGCATGTTGATCCATAGAGTAATTCTTGGGCTTTGCTGGCAAAGATTTCTGATAGACTTCTCAGGTTGTGATCTTCGCTTGCAAGTGCTCCCATTGCGCAGATGGCATACATGAGAAGATCGGAATAGTAGGGTCCACCACCTGCGTCGAAATCCCGAAGAAAGTATTCTCGGTATACACACATGTGGTAGTGGTATTGCTTCATGAAAAAGGTAGCCATTAGACGAAGACAGACCTCGCTCTGTGGGATCAAGGCATAAGCGAGCTGTGAGTAAATGTCAATGTCAAGGTCTGCTATATCTAACCCTAAAGGTAACGCGGTAGAAGGGTCGCCGGTAGGTACTTCCGTAGCCGAGAAGGATTCTTGGTCTTCTGATGGGTTGATCTGGAAGAAACTTGTTGCACCAAAGAACTGGGCTGATTTTCCGTCTCTTAGTTTCCGCAAGTGACCTGCCCTCGGTCGGATTGTGAGCGGATGGTCGCTAAAGGCTGGAGTTTCTAACCCAACAGTAGGAGCTTGCTGTATGGTTTGTGGATCTGCGGCGTTGAACGTAGCGAGCATTTCATCCCGTTCGCTCGAGTTGGCTTTGCTTAACCTACTAATGAACATCCTCAGAGACTTGATTTCAGCCTCCAAGGCTTGCATCTGAGCCTTTGATACTGGTCTGGTTACTCACAGTAAGCGTCATAGTCCAGTATTCTGTGCTAAAAACTTACCTTTGCTTTTCTCCATTTCCTCTAAACGTGCATTCATGACTTCCTTTCTCACAGCTTGCACAAGGTTGAACACGATCGCATTTGATCTGTTGCCACCGTCAGAGGAAAAAAAGGTAGATAATAACACTGATCATGTGACATACCTTTCGAGCGCGACATCTTTCACAGCTGAGAAAGTCGGTGAGGGAAACGACGCAAATATTCATGGGTCTTGCTTGGACTTACGAGGTTTGGAAAGTTAGTCTTTCCATAGGCTCATCTTGAGGAGGATTCATTCTGCCTAGGCGACCAAGAGGGAGGATCCTGGAGGCACAGATATTTTTGTCTGCTCAACAGCGATACCTAGCCTTCGATCGTCCCCTGCTGTAGAGTATTTATTGTGGATTGAATGACTTAAAGACGTTTTACCCAAGGTGTTTTGCTGGATGCTGAGTCACAGCGCATGAGAGTAGGAAGTGAGTAGTGCCTGTACGTAATTTCTACGGAGGTAATGAAGTTAGTAATTCAGCTCTTGAGGCTGAGCTTGAAGCTTGTGTCCCTTAGATCGGGCGTGGCGCGATAGCCTCACGGAACAATTATTATGGTGGAGGAGTGGGGTTAAAATGAGGAAACACCCCTCTCATCAATCAATCTACAAGGTGACCTTTTCCGTCTGGCATTCTGCCTTCAAATCGGCCATGATCTGCTAGGCAACCTAAAAAGAATGAGATTTTCACGTACTGCGCTCTTCTTCGAAAGGCTTTCTGGGCTGCCTTGACATTGTGAACATCCAGAGTTACACGACCGAGCCCGTCTTTGAAATATTGAATTCCATAACATACATATGCATGTTCTTCATCTATATGTCTAGCAGGAGAGGCGATGCTAGAAGCACCACGACGCCGTAGTTCTGTGGTAGGAGCTAGGCGTATGTAATAATAGGCTTGTCTGGCCATCACGCTGGTGCAATCAGTTGTCCTTGACAATGTCCCAGTCACGACAATCCAATACTAACATATGCCCTGGAGCATGGCCCATCGAGACGCCAGGAAGGCGAGCGCGCATAACAGCTTCTTGCGGTGTCACTCCACAGCCCCAAAAGACTGGCACATTGTCCGTATCCCCCTCGACTTGGCCAAGAGCCTTCCCATCCAGAGTCAGAGGAGCAGCCCCCCACTCGGGGTTATCAATATCCTGTATGCCCAAGTCCTTCACAGCCTGCCATCCCCACGCTATCGGCTCTCCATGCGTGGCAATGTAAGGCCTGGTGATGGCACGGACTTGTTCAATCTCCTCCAGCTTGTATGGCCTCATTGAAACGACATAAGTTCCTCCAGTAAAAACACCAGCTGGACATAGTGGAATATTCGTCCTGTACATTGTCGTGTTTCGACCCATCGTCGTGTGCCGCGCAGTCAAACCTGCAGAAGACAATGCAGACTCAAAGCTGTATGAACAGCCGATAAGGAACGCAATGTGGTCCTCAGTCCACTCCTCCACAACATCATCGCACTCAAACTTTACAAGCTCCCCGTCTTTGTAGACCATATATCGTGGAGCGTCTGTTGCAAGATTTATGTCCGAGGCAATAGCACTGTCTGCAACCCCTTCAACCCATGACTTGACGGCATCCCATCTTCCTACAGAACGTGATTCTGCCAGCAGTGGGCAAGGAACAGGATTTCGCGCACAAAGGGTTCGGAAGTCGGCCGCGTATTTCGATGGTAATATAATGAGATTGGCTTGGAGGTAGGACGGTGCTAGGCCTGAGGTCGAGGTCTTATGTACATTTTCGCGTGATGCTTTACGAACTGCAACGCCAGTTGAAAGGTCGACAATCGGCATCGGAAAAGGGCCCTCGTTCTTGTGTTGAGAGGTTGTGGTAGGAGTATAAACTGTAGAAGTCATGATGTAGAATTATTGCAGCACTTACAGTTCGGGCTCAAGGAGAATATTTGAATAGTGAGCTCTGAGTGATCATTACATGTAACTTAGACATTGCGACCAGAAGGCTGCCTCTTATCATCACCAGCAGTCACTAATGCATGGGGGTGAAGCTGGATGCAAGTTGGGATATCTCATGGTTGCTCTGCGCGCGGACTTCCGCCTCCTTCACTAAATGCACGACTTATGTTCATACTCTATGGCCACACCCTGCCTCCAAACGAGGTTTAGCTTGACATGAGTAAATATCAACGACTCCCATTATCAGAAAAACACACCCAGCCCAATAGACATGGGGCTGAATTTAAGCTGCTGGAACGATTGGATCTAACGTGCCTGTTGCATTTTCAGCTCTTGGGCTGGAAAAAGAAGTTAATCATGGCTGACTACACCTACTACAACGTTATGCCTCAGTGTTTACGGAGTGTAGAGTCCTGCATTTTGAGGCAGATCGCCATGTTTAGTCGTATTATTGCTGTTCTCATCTTCTTTTATTGTGCCGTTCCATATGGCGAGGCTTGCTCTTTGTTGGAGTATCATGCCTCGTAAATTCAATAAATGGAAAGCGAGGCCACAGAGATATGAGGATCATGACCCGGTTGAAGGCATGTCCGCAAGTAGAGTCAGCTCGAGCAAGCCACAGGGCTCAGAGAATGCCCGAACCTTATCAGCTGCATTGCGCCCTTCAACGGTCCTAGCTGCCCAAAAATGGGGATCTGAGCCTGGAGACAGTGAGTGCATACTTCACAACCACAGTCAAAGTGGGTTTAAGACAAGGAGGCGTTGGGTATGTAAACAATTTATCAAGATTGATAAACTCACCAACGACTACGACCAAGAAAGTCGCAGATTGCTATCAGCTATGTTCGACAATGATGAGAGAAGCACTCTGAAGCGTCTATTGTGTGGGTGTATGCTGCTGCTCGATCAACATTCATAGATGCTTATCGTTGAATTGAAATTCAAATTCCAGACAAATTTCGGGAAGGCATAGAGAAACATTCCACCAAAGTTCCTGTTCCGACCCTGATGCGGGGCTACCGCTGGTTCAGACTGGTTTTCTTCCACAGACGCAGGCCGGTGGCTGATGATCATGGAAAACGCTGACGACATAAGTCTGTTTATGAAAGGCCAAGAACAATACGAATCAATTATATTAGCCGTCCCACAGCCCGACACTGGCAATATGCTAATAACTTCCCGAGACCAAGGCATAGCATCTATACTCATAGGTCCCGATGAATATTGTTGCATACCTGTGTAAGCGATGCTCCCAGAAGAGGCTCTGCTTCTCTTATCAGAGCCTCAGCATTCATCGTCTAGTGCAGGCCACAATCTATTTGTGGTTGATAAAGTGCAGGAAGCAAAGTGGGTCAAAGACAAGAGCATTAAACATCGCCAAGAACGATTTCTACAGTGCGATGTCCAACATAGGATACTGAGTAGAGAAACTTTGCTAAATGTAGAGCATTCTATACCACCTCTACTCAGAAGTTAGCGAGGACGCTCGTGATGAATTGGTCCGGTCCCTCAACGAATTTGAGAAATTGGGCCTTAATTGGCTGCATTCAGTCGACGTCGAGAAGATCCATGCAAACTTCTAGGCTAAAATAACTGCTAGAATGACGAACTGGCTCTGAATATGTTGATTTAATAAACTGGGATACTGGTATTTTTTTTTTAGAAATCTGCAGTCTAAGTAGAGGGCAATGATAGAAGTCTTTATATTGAGTCGATCGTTAGTATCAGTTCTTCCTATGTTTCTGTTATTCCTCTCATTCAAAAGTTCTATTTCACAGCCGATGGTTACACCTTGGTCAATGTTACTAACTGTGAAGTTGGGCAGGTATAAATGGGCCAATGCTATTCTAGATGAATTGGAAATCTACAAGCGGACCAGCCAAGACTGGGATTCATTCGCCAGCAGCTTGACTCTATCCCCCAAGGTCTATCTGAAGCGTACGAAGCACAACTAACTTGTATTAGCCCCGACCTTAAAGAGGCAGCTAGAAATATCGTTATGTGGCTGTGATTCGTCAAGAGACGACTATCAATGCAAGAACTCCAGGGCGCAATAAAAGAGCCCAGGCGTAAACTAATAACTTCTCTTGACAAGGCCAGGATGTAACATGGGCAGTTAGACTAATTAGTACAGACAACCATATCGTTAGGTTTTCTCATCAGGCAGTCTGGAAATTTATTTTACACCAACACCAATCAATGGTTGTTTTTTTGGCTCAGATCCTAGTGAGAATCAATTATGTGAGATTGGGCTCAGCAGTCTCAGAATCACATTCCGTTATTTGGATTGCCTGCTCGCCTGCACCGAACCGGAATTATCAGCTCAGTCCCCGAAAGATTTCCCTCTACTACAATATGCAGCAAAGTACTGGCACCAACATCTCCTCGAATGCTCCAAGGATAAAACTACCGAAGAGATTGCCAAAAAGTGCGCTCTCCTTTTCAACTCGGCAACTCCATAACCAATTTCGAACTGGCCTCGGATCTTTGATTCCGCAAGTCCCTCTGGAGGTCTCTGTTTGAAAGCCACCTCGCAGATTTCAGCTCCGCTGGCTGAATATGTCGGCATATGTGGTATTAAGGAGTGGTTTTGAAGTAAGCGCGCCATATTTCTGCTACTTAGCTTTACAAATTCACCTTTCAACTAATTCCACTTCGCCATTGTCAATACCAGCACTGTCAGTGTAGCTAGAGCCATGGATGTCCCAAAATTGACATGATTACCCACATCCAAGACCGGCAATCGATCTTTTGGGAATAGTCTTAGAAGTACACCTCCTTGTCTTTCTGTTCATTCTAGGTCACCGAAGAAATCATAGAGAAGGTGGATGGATAGTATAGAATAAACGAAGAGTCGAGGAAAAATAAGTACTTTGAGTTCGGGGTCTAGAATACAATTGAAGAGATAAAAGGCAGCTAAAGAAGAAAACCACCAAAGAGTAGACGGATTTAGCATTGTCATGTTTGCTATATCACTAGTCTAAACT
>JAJONI010001568.1:404-11491 GCA_022190145.1 Pezicula rhizophila | reverse complement strand
AGTAGCTTTATTATACTATTAGTAAAACTTTCTTTTATTATTTAAACTAATGTAGTTTACTACTAAGTCGAACGCCCTACTTAGTAGTAAACTATGTTATATTAATCTTTGTATTTTATATTATTTCCCTTATAAAGAAATGCTTAATATTTATATACTTCATTGAAGTATAATATAGTAGATTTTTTACTAGTATAAGTGTGACGGCGTGATTAAGGCAATGGTCGAGAGCTTAAAGTTCCGAGAATCAAATGTTCTTGAAAATTCTAAGCTACAGAGTAAAGGAAGGTGGGTGGTGCGACCCTTTATAATTTCTGGTCGCTCGCTTAGACCCCCTTATGCCGTCATGTGACGGCGTTCCGTCATAAACTTGAAGGTATTAAGAATAAGATACAAGAAGTTCTAATAGCTGCGTACTATCCATCGTCTTCTGCGCTTCTTTAATATAAGCACGGCTAATTGAAAAAGGTTTGCCCATAACGTTTGGTAGCCAGCGGCCGACCAACTGCTCGGGTATAACATCCTCCACCCGAATTTTCCGCTCCAGATAACGGCGGTAGTCGTTAATGTGACTGCGCAGCAATCGGGAATGGAAAGGTATGTCAATACCTTGGAGAGGAATCGTTGCCCTCCCAGCTTTGTCCAATGTAACGCGGTCTGTACAAAGTACGCGACGTCTATGGGTAGCGACGATTGCATTCAGCTTGCCACGATCAAGACATTGAGGCGCTTCGAGCGACGCAAGCTCGTCGCATACACTGCTCAAGATCGACAGTGCTTCGATCTGACCAAAATCAGTGGCTGCGTTGGAAGAAGCAGTGGTTGACAAGCAGTGATACTTACATGGCCTGCACAAACGTATTGCTGGCTGCTAATGTTATAATTCACAATTTCAAGTAAATTCTGGGCGCTTTCTTCAACGAGTTGAACCAGTTGCTGCAAATCGGCTTCTCGAAAAGCTGGAGTCCACAAATCAGCGACTTTGGTGCGACGTGGCAGTCCGATAAGGAATTGGATTGCTTACATTTTCCGATTCGTGACGGATCTACCGCCATCATTGAGTAGCCCGTTTCACCATGGGCATCCCTGGCCAGAGCATTCTGCATCGTGAACGCCCGGTGAAAAACGAGGTCCAGAAGAGCCTCGAAACTCATGATCGTTGTGAGGGAGCCAAGCGCCGAGTACTCACCAAGCGAGTGTCCCGCATAACGCGCATCGTGTTGTACCATTCCTCGGACTTGGAGATGCTGAAACTGAGCCATCTCCATCACAACCAGGGCAGGCTGCGCGAATTGAGTCGAGTAGAGTAGGCCTTGGGCTTTGTGGAACGTGTATGATGTTGAACGACGGCTCAGAGTATCTCCCAAGAGACTGGGATCTTTCAATTCGTCAATCATGGTAAGATAGTTCTCCCTCACCCTTCGGCCTCGCTTCCCTTTGAAGTGGATGGTCAAGGTCTTCGGATTCTCGCGTATTATCTTTAGCAATGAGAAACCTATCGTATATTAGCGAAAAGCTAGCTCCATGACGACCAAGATACTCACCGAATTGCCGTTGCAGGTACTCTTCTGCTCGGTCCCAGACAGCCTTGATTTCACTGTTGGTTGCATACAACTTCATTCCCATACCAGGTCTCTGGCTACCTTGTCCTGTAAATGTATATGCAGTACTGGGCTGTGCTACTATCGCCTCTGCAGACATTACGCGCGTGCCATCGTTCACGCTGCAAACTTTCACGCGAAGCAACATTTCTCCATCGGTCATCATCGTGTGCCGGATGTGCATCTTGACTCGGGACCCGTGAAATACCATGCTGTGGAAAGTAGCCCGCCAGTGCCTGAATCGTGTGCAACATTTGTCGCCAATTGCCCACTCGACGAAGCGTCGGGCAATGAGAGATGTGTGCATTCCGTGAACAATCTTGCTTGGAAGGCCAGCCCAGCGGGCGAAGAGGTCGCTGACATGGATAGGGTTCTCGTCTCCGGACACACGAGCGTACGTAGTGCTGTCTGAAGGCATGCTTACCTCAATACTGGCGCCACTGGACCAGCCTGGGTGCGAAAGTTCTTCCATCGTGCGCTGCGGAGTGCCCCGACGACGAAGAAAGTCCATCACTGGATTTTCCCGGCACGCAAGTTCTTCGAAATGCACCAGTCCGACCTGTTTTCGAGTAGCAGAGCAGTCCTCGACGTACACGCGGCCTTTGACCTTGAGGTTTTTCGAGCTACCGTTGCCCACGTATTCGATGTGTGATGCTGTTCGGAAAAAGAGCTTCTTGTGCAGAAGCTCCCGTTGTGGTTCCTCTAGTTGCAACCAGTTCTTGTCCTTCATTATCGCTTCTAGAGTCTTGTTATCGACATCGACCACCATGTCGGGCTCATGTACGACAGCGAAGGATTCGCCAGATCCTTGGTTTGAGCTTCTTATGAAGAAATCCGACTTGACAACAACGACTTGCTCCTGGGCTCTCTTGATGAGTGCCGTCACCTCGATATCCTGTCCGGTGTGGTGCCATTCTCGACGGGTGATTTGCGACTCAATTGCAACAGTCTGTCCGACGCGAAGAGGCGAAGTCTTCGCTTTGTACCTGAAAGCGATGGATCGGTGCAGAAGCTGCAGTAAGTCGCAATCGAGATCAGGATGCATGAGAGGCTCCAGAAGTGATTGCCATGCGATGACCACACACATGTCCAGTGGCACTGTCGAGCTCTGGGGGTTCCAATCGCGAAGCTCAGTAGGCGATGAGCGTTCTAGATTGGCAAAACTTTCGACGCTGGCCCTCGTTATCATTTGTTCTGCGCTATAGTACCGCGCGCGGAGGGTGTCTCGTTGACGAAATGATTGGTGCTTGTCAAGCCAAAGAGAGCGATACAGGTTCCGGATTGATGCTGTACGGTTGAAAGTGTTTTCGCGTATCTCTACAGCATATGCTGTCTCCCTCATCTTAAATTGGAAATACGTGGAACGGATATCGTTTGTCGCGCATTTTGGCACATTGAGCTGAATCACAAACCCCGAAGGGCCCTGAAGCCTTAGTGACAGACTACTCCAACTCTTCTTTGGACGCTCATGTGGGTGCTGGGTGAATGTGAATGCTTGGAATTCATCCTTGTTGTTGAGGACAACCTCTAGGACGTCTCCGCTGCGAGGCTGAATTGCGGCCTTGATTGGGTTCTTGAGAACACGGCCCCCGAAAATGGACCACCGAGATCGAAGTATTAAGCCCAACTGCGGCGATCTAGCAAGCGCTTCGAGAAGGAAATCAAGTTCAGGGACCGCACGACCCGGTAGATAAGTAAACCTGATCATTCTACCGTTCGGAAGTGCATGTACCTCTTGACCAAGCTGCGTATCGAGAAGGGGCTGCATGGGCTGGGTCGAGCTGTCAGTATTCGGCTGAAATCCGTCCTGTTTAAGAATTTTGACATAGTCGTGACAAATGCGATCCATAATGGTCTTCACGGGCTCGTCTACTACGGTCGAGAAACGGGCAGCGACGGGTCCATGTATCACAAGAACTCGCTGAATGTCGCCGTCGACCACCGAATCAATCTTCTCCGACTGCCAGAGGGTGTCTTTCTTGAACCATCTTTCAAAGTCCTGGTCCAGACATGGGATGAAAGGTACCGGTTTGACTCCTTGCAGCTGGAAAAGAGCCATGAGAATCATGCAGTCCTCAGGATACATGCTTTCTGCAGCCAAGGGGCCGAATGAAGCCTCAAAATCGCGCGGGAGAGTCGCAGGGTCATTACTGAGACCGTCGACGGAGATCGAGAAACGGGACCCAACCGCCTGAATGAACTCAATGACGATGCGGCAATATGACGTGTCAATCCACTTTGGTCGCGATGTGGTGGACATGAGTAGACACAGTCGCCTCACCATCTCCGAGTACTTCATTTCTTCCATCTCGACGTTGTTGCCTCTCTCGTCGACGTTCAACCAGGGCCGAACGTAATCTGAGTTCAGGGCCGGGAGGATCCAGTCCCTGTGTTTGCGCAGATGTAGTAGGCGCTTGTGCACATCACGAATGCAAAATATGCAGTCGTCCAACTCTTTCCAGAGCAATGCTCCACGGGTTGCTAGAACGTGTATTGGGTGCCCGTATTCGGAACGAATCGTGATGACACCGCCCGCTCCTTTGTCGAGTGAAGTGCGCCAGTTGCAAGCATCCACACCAGGAGTCTGGCTGATCAGAGATTTTGCTTGCAACGCTGTATGTGCCTCTTTAGCAATCATGATACGGCTGCCCAGAAGAATTCCATCAAATGGCATTGGCGGGCGCCCAAATGCACAAGACCACTGCCCAGTCAAGTACGCGATCGAGCTCTCTGCATCGCCAAAGCCGCTTCCAGCAATGAGAACAATGTTTCCGCACTCTCTTATCCGGCCGTAACTTTCGAGAATGGGCGGCTCAAACTCTTCCATGGAATGATGTCCTCCAGCCCTGCCACCAGTCCATTGTAGACCGATGGTCAGGTCAGGATGAGTCTTGGCAAGCTCAATGACTTGATCAATCGCCGAGGGGCTACCAGGCTTGAAAGATATATGGTCCAACTCGAGAGATGCCGTCCATTCTTTAATCACGTCGGGAGATGGGACGCCGGCCCCTATTGTAATCCCGCGAATTGGAAGGCCTTCTCGTGTCAGTTTCTGCAACACATCGATCTGCCAGCCGATGACTTTGGGGTTGATGTAGAGTAGATTGCAGGTGACTCCACGTTGTGCTGGTATAGCTGCGGCCAGTCTTCGCACAGCAAGCTCGAAATCATCAGGTCGATGATAGCCGCCGCCGGCCAATTCCGCGTCGTAGCCGGCGTTCACGATGGCAGCGACTACGTCCCATGGGACCGTGGTAGGAGTCATGCCTGAAACCATGAGTGGTGGAACGTTGAAACGCTCCGTCATGTTGGTGCGGAGAGAGTAGTGGCCTGTAGAGTCACGGACAAGGCGTGGTCCATAGGTTTCCTGCCAGGACGACTTTGATGGCCTTGTGTGGAACGAGTGCCGGTGATCCTCGAAACGGCGTAGCACGGCGTCATCCGCCATGTCCACCACGTCGAGACCAACGCCCGCAGTTGCCTCCCGTATCCAAGCAGCTGTTTGAACAGGACCAAAAGCCAAGACACGATGAGCCCGAAGGGCCTGCCACGTCGCCGGCCAATCCATACATTTGATCAGCAACGACTCAATGACGTTGCGGAGGACTTTGGCAGCTGTCGTGCTACCGTCTTGCATGACACCGCCGTCCTGGGGTAGCACTATAGGTATTCGAAGCTCCTGGTTGAGAATCGGCATTGTCGATGCCAGACCTAGCAGACGATCTAGTACTGGTGCCATGATCGGCGTGTTGAGCGGAGTTGAGACGGGCAAGAAACGTAGATGGAGTCCTTGTTGGCTTTTTGCCTTGCCTTTGTGAAGACGCGTGCAAACGCTGATTAGAGCGTCGGTCGGTCCAGCAATGACGAACTGATGGTAAGAGTCCAAAGATGCCAAGTAGATCCGATCGCACTCGTTGCAAGACGCCGTCTTGTTCTCTAGGCGTATTGCCGTCTCTATCGCGGCTCGCGGTAGTCCGCAAACCCGCAGCACGTTGGAAGGTTTGCTTTCAGCCATATCCAGGCAGTCCTGGACTTGCCCTGGCGTAACGGTCGCGCGCGGCCTCGCCTCGTGCACACCCAGGGCGATCCAAAACGAGAGCTCGATGTGAGCATCTGCCGAGGAGTAGAAAGATGCCCAATCGCTTGTCTGCGCAAGCGCCAGGGCGAGTAGCATGCCTTCTGAGCGACCAGATACGGAGCACAATGATGCTGCGAATTCTCCTGGAGTCAAGCCACGACACTTGCACACTATGATGACTTGCGCAAAGGCCAGGACGGTGTTGATTGGTAGACTGACAAATGCTTCAGCAAGAACTTCTGGTGTCGGGCTCGCTTGCTCGCTGTTGATCCATCCTCTGAGGTCGAAGTTGGCTGCATCGTGAAGGGTGTCTGACTGACGGAGAAGCCGTTCCAGCGTTCCGGTTGCTCGTTCTATCAGTGGATCAATTGCTGTAGGATTGTGCTGGTAGAGACGCCTGATTTCGTTCAGTGAAGTGAGGTTGCCGTCGCCTTGGCCGCCAAACACAGCAGCCACTCCTCGCGTGTTTTCCGCCGGCGTCGACTGTGAGAAACGCATGTCGTGGTTCTGTCGTAGTTCTGTTGTGGTTCTGTTGTGGTTCTGCTGTGTGACCCTGTTGGGCGGCGACTTGGAAGGACCATTATGGGCGCGTTCAGACTGCGGCACCGACATCTCTATCGCGATCCCCGAGGCCGGACGCTCGGGGCGACCTCAGGTCGGGATCGGTTATACCACGATTAGGACGCTGGACATGGCCGACAATCCGCTAATGATGCCTCTGAATGTATTAATGAAGGCATCAGATTCCGACCACGCATTCCACAGTGCAACAGTGCTGTTGCAAGACCGCCATGGCCCAGTCCTTCGCCCTCAACGAGCAAGTCGTGGCTCACAGGTTACTTGTGGAGCTCTTGGCGTGAGTTCATCACAGCATCTGTGTTGGAAAGCGTCTAACACTGCAGCAGCCATCAGTTTGCATTCCCAGTACGATGGACCGATACTCAAGATGCCCTGCTCTCCGGTCGCTCTCCCGTGTCCCGTCTGATCGAGTTGGGTCCTACCGGCGCATTGACCAGCATGGCGCAGAAACAAGCGACCCGACTAGTTCCAGACGGACGCCGTCCAGCAGCAGCGTCCCTGGCCTTGCTCTCGTACACTGGCGACGACCCCAAGCTGTGGTACGAATACGAAGCGGCCACGGACGAAGAGGCGGCAAAGGAGGACAGTCCCCTCCAGGTCGGGACCGCCCAGGTTGCACCCAGCATCGTGTTGGAGACGTCGAACGTACAATCTACGCCCATACCAGACTGTCCGCTGCCCGGTTCTTTGGTGGTGCGGATGCTGATTGCCAGGCGCCTGAAACGGTCTCTCGCCGAGATCCCATCTTCGAAATCCATCCGAGACCTCAGCGGGGGCAAGTCCATACTGCAAAACGAGCTGGTGAGTGATTTGATTGCCGAATTTGGCGAGCAGCGAGTGCCCGATCGTCCCGAGGACATGGCTCTGAGCGAGCTTGAGAGCCGCTTCGGCACGATCATGACTCCGGGCAAGATATCGGGAGCGCTTCTCGGCAGGCTGCTGTCGAACAAGATGCCCGTCGGATGCAACGCCGTGTTTCTGCGCTCGCATATGGCAACCAAATGGGGTCTCGGCCCAGGCCGGGCGGCGGCAGTTCTGATCAGCGCGCTGGTGTCGGAGCCAGCGGCCAGGCTGGCATCAGTCAAGGAAGCGGTCGAACTCATCGACGGTGCAACACAGCAGTACGCCGCATGGTGTGGGCTCGAGCTGGCCGTCCGTGAGCAGCAGCAGCAGCAGCAGCAACAGCAACAGCAACAGCAACAGCAACAGCAACAGCAACAGCCTGCCAGTTCCCAGCGCGATCCGGCGCAAGCAGTCGACCCATCGAGCCCGAATCACGAGTGCGACTGCGCGGGTCAGGTCGACGAGTGCTCCGAGCAAGTTGCAGAGCTGCAGGCGAAGCTGGATGCGTTGGTCGCCGAGTTCTCCAACGAGTACTTAACCGGAGCCCTTCCCGTCTTCGATGCTAGGCAAGTGAGGAGGTACAACGACTGGTGGAATGCGGACCGCATACGGCTCGCCACGCACGACAGTGTGGAACAACAAGGCCCGTCGTGTCATGCACGCGTGCTGAAATCATGTCGACCCCAAACAAGAGTCGACGATGAGGGGAACATCATCTACGCCGAGGCGGAACGAAGCCAGCACTATCTGGAGACAATTCAGAGCGAATACGTGGGCTCGCGGCGTGGGCTCTCCCGTCTCGTCGGTTTGCGAAGCAAGAGAGGCTCCTCTTGGGTGCTGGACGCTGAGCTGACGTCGACCTTGTTCTCGGTTATGGCGCGATGCCTTGACACCGGCTTGTCGTTCGCGGGACGGGCCGTGCTCATCACAGGGGCTGGGCCCGGATCCATCGCCATGGCAGTGGCACGTCTGTTGCTCAATGGCGGAGCCAAGGTCATTGTCACCACCCGACAGACACTAGCTGAGGCTGCCGCCATGTATCAGCAGCTATACGACGAGCACGGCTCCGCTGGCTCGGAGCTACGGCTCGTCCAAGCGAATCTGTCCAGCGCTCAAGATTGCCAGCATCTGGTCGACTACATCCATACCGCCATGGAATGCGAGCTTGACGCCGTCATTCCGTTCGCTGCGGCCGTTGAGAACAGTGCGGAGATCGAGCAGGTCGGTGCCAACAACGAGTTGGCACACAGGATGATGCTCGTGAATGTATACCGTCTCCTCGGTCGCTTAATTAAAAGCCAGAAGGAGCGTGGTGTGGATTGCCACCCCACTCAAGTCATTGTGCCTCTCTCACCGAATCGCGGAACTTTTGGTGGAGACGGCCTCTACTCTGAATCCAAGCTTGGCCTTGAGGCCTTGTTATACCGTGCTGAATCCGAATCCTGGGGAGGCGACTATATTTCCGTCTGCGGTGCCATAATCGGATGGACACGATCGACCAGGCTTATGCGTGCAAACGACATCGTCGCCGAGTCGGTGGAGTCGCATGGTGTACTGACTTTCTCCGCTGGAGAGATGGCGTTCAACGTGGTTGCTATGATGGATCCAGCGATGATCGAGCTCTGTGAGACGCAGCCAATACTGGCAGATTTTGGAGGCGCTCTCGAATGCTTGACAGACTGTTCTGGAGTCATCTCCCGAGCACGCCGTGAGATCCATTCCGTCTCGAGCACCAGGCAAGCGATTTACAAGGAAAGACTCCGAGAGCAGGAACTGATCCACGGCAAACCTCCCGGCGTGCGGCAACCCTCGATCGGTCGGAGGGCAACGCTTCGAGTTGGGTTCCCAAGCCTACCTCTGTCCCATGAAGATGCCCTCCCCACCCAGTCAGGCCTCAGAGCAGCAGATCCCGCCGATCAGATCGTGGTGGTCGGCTTTTCGGAGCTGGGACCCTATGGCAGCGCACGTACGAGATGGGAAATCGAATCTCAGGGTCGCTTGAGCCTTTCTGGCTGCGTTGAGATGGCGTGGCTTATGGGCCTCATTCGCCACCATAACGAGCGTCGCACCGACGGCAGCTTGTACGTGGGCTGGTGCGATTCCAAGACAGGCGCACCGATCGCAGATGAGGAGATCGAGGAAAAGTATGGGGCCTACATTGAAGAGCACACAGGTGTACGGCGCATGGTCACGAACGACATACCCGAGTGGGATCCGGCCAAGAGACAAGTACTAGAAGAAACAGTCCTTACGCAGGACTTGCCCGAGTTTGAAGTCACACGAGCCTCAGCGGAGGCCTTCAAGAGCAAGCACGGCGACAACGTCCTCGTCAGACCATGCTCCAACGGCGAAACATGTCTCGTTCGGATCAAGCGAGGCGCAAGCATTATGATTCCAAAGGAGGTTCCGTTCCAGGCCGGTGTCGTAGCTGGACTTATCCCCAAAGGATGGAACGCCCAAACGTATGGAGTACCGGCGGATCTTGCGCAAACCCTCGAACCCAGCACTCTGTTCACGCTCTGCTGCGTAGCGGAGGCATTCTACAGTGCTGGGCTGCCCGATCCCACCGAGATCTTCGCCCACATGCATGTTGCTGAATTCGGCAATTTCCTCGGCACGCTGATGGGCGGCAGCTCCAAAGTGAAGAGCTTGTACCGCGATACGCTCCTCGATCGTCCCATAGCCAGTGACACGCTCGCAGACTCGTTTCCCAACACACCCGCGGCGTGGGTGAACATGTTGCTCCTTGGAGCCTCGGGTCCGATCAAAACGCCCTCCGGTGCTTGCGCGACCGGCGTCGAGTCGATCGACTCTGCCGTGGACTCGATACGATCCGGCAAGACAAAGATGTGCCTCGTGGGCGGTTACGACGATCTTCAGGAGGACGAATCATATGGGTTCTCGATGCTCAAAGCAACAGTCAACACGGCCGAAGAAGCGGCAAGAGGTCGTCTGCCACGCGAGATGTCGAGACCACTGACCGAAAGTCGGGGAGGATTCGTGGAGGCACACGGCTGCGGAGTCCAGTTGATTTGCAGCGCCAATGTAGCGATCGAGATGGGACTTCCCATCTACGGGGTGATCGCCAGCTCTACCATAGCGGCCGACACTGTTGGCCGCTCGATACCCGCGCCCGGACAAGGACTTCTCACCTTCGCCAGAGAAACTTCGAAGCCGCTGCGTCACCCAAGCGGATCTGATATATCAAGCCTGACGGGCGTAGACATAACGCCCAGGCCGGAGGATCAAGACTCGGATAATTCCCTGTGGAGTTTTCCCAGTCAAAGCGAAGCACCGTTGTCTGCAATGCGTGCCTCACTAGCTGAGCATCATCTGACCATAGACGACGTGGATTTTGCCTCTCTACATGCTACCTCCACCAAGTCTGGTGACCTGAATGAACTCAAGGTCATTTCCAAGCAGCTGCACCATCTAGGCCGTGATACCCACCGACCACTTTGGACAGTGTGTCAAAAGGCCCTGACCGGCCATCCGAAAGCCCCAGCTGCCGCTTGGATGCTGAATGGCTGTCTGCAGATCATGAGAGATGGCACATTGCCCCCCCAACGCAACGCAGACAATGTGGACCCAGCCTTGAGGCCATTCTCCATGTTCGTGGTACCAAAGAAATCGATACCTCTACCGGATCCCAAAGCTTTCCTGCTCACATCCTTTGGATTCGGGCAGAAGAACGGAGAATTGGTCGGTGTTGCATCAAAGTACCTCTACGCAATGCTCAGTGAGCAGGAATATTCTGCTTACCGTGCCCGAGCTTTATCGCGTATGGAGCGCGCTGAGATGAAATATGCTCGAGCAGTCATGGAGAATAAGATTGTCAAGATCCTCGACCATGCACCGTACGATGCAGATGACACTGAGAGAGTTCTGATGGACCCGTCTATTCGTGCATCGTATGACTTGGCATCTGAGACCTATCGATTCAATTTTCAATTTAGGAATTAAACGGTATGATTCGATAGAAATAT
>JAJONI010001566.1:0-11487 GCA_022190145.1 Pezicula rhizophila | reverse complement strand
AATACCAAGTCATGATTTTGGAGTAGGTTTGAGTAGCTAACTTGTTTCGAAGGACTCAGCAAAAAAATCAATTTCTGAGTTATTTGAATCGATGACTTATGTTGAGCGACTTGAAAAAAAATTAAAAAAATAAATAAATAAAATCTCAGCTCTCACTTAACTGAGAAATCTTAGCCTTCAACCAACTCTCTCTAAAACAACATCAGCGGCTGTCCGCATTCATCCGCCGCCAAATTACACAGCACTTTAACACTTCAATATCACACCAAAATACGCACTAAAGAATGAATGGATGCCAATTTACAAACATCCCCTACAAATTTCAAGTCAATACAAAGTAAGTCGTGGAATGTTTCACTTTTAGGATTTGCAGATGATGATAATGGTCAACCAGATAGCCTCGCTTATTTCGCTAAATTCTCCTTCACAACAACTTCCCATAGCACCAATTCCACACCCACCAACACCAAATATCATGGAGGGCAACAACTTCTCTTCCTCACTATTTGGTGGTGGTTCTAACCCAGTAGCACCATCTCGGAATTCTCCTCCTCAAATTCAACAAGAGTTCTCCCCCACCAACGAAGCATCCACAAGCGCACGACCAGACCTAACAACAACCCACACTACCCAACCCACCTCCTTCCACAACCTGCCAACCTCTTCAACTAGCAACAGCCCAGAACCCACACAGCAAGAAGACAACATTTTCTCTGAAACTCTATCAATATCCTCGGAATCAGAAGAATCAGAAGAAGAAATCTCAGCAGCCGATGCATTCTTCGCAGATCGCTTAGCCGAACAAGCACTCGCAGGACCAAGTAGCGTACCAAGACGTAGCATCCGAGATCTAGGCGTGATAATAAATACCAAGTTACGATCCAGGTTTCAATACGATGCGCAACCTCAAAGGGGACAGGCTAGTGCTTGGGTTGATTTGGATGATAGTGGGACTTATGATCCTTCGCTTGAAGGGAAGAGAGTCAGAGAAAGGGAAAAGGAGACGAAGAAAGGGAGGGTAGCTGGGAAGAGATTGGGTGGTGAGAGTCAAGGGGAGAGTCGGGAGGGTTCTTCTGGTGTCGATGTTGGTATTGGAGGGAAGGAGAGGAGTTCTAGGTGTGGTATTCCTGTTGGTTATGGATTCCCTATGACTTTTCGGTTTTCGATTGATGAGGGGAGAGCTTATTTATGGAGTATTAAACCAGATGTGAAGGAGGATTCGGCAGCTAATGAGGTTTTGGGTGAGGATGGGTATTCTATGCGGAGACATGCTCATTTACAGAAGCGATATGTCCCAGAAAGGTATGTCTGGTTACATTACTACAGTATTTCATGCTGACTTCTTTGCAGACACGACGGTCTTACAATCGATCAATTGACCTTAGGTCACCCACAACGTCGTGGTTGTAAAGCTTGTTTCGAGGCTGGCGATGATGAATGTTCCCTCCTTACCGATCCACTCTTATACCCTTGTGACGGCTGTGAGGACGCAGAATGTACCTGCGAACTCATCATACCACCACCACTCAAAAAGGTCTGCGAGCGCTGCAAATCCAAACGTATCAGGTAATTCTCCCACCTCACCATATCCTCCGCCTCTTTTCCATTTCTGTCCCAAAATTAACATAAATCCTACAGTTGTTCCTATCGCGAATCTCATGGAGAAGGTGTCGATGCATGCGAACAATGTGCCCAAGACGGAGAACAATGTATTGCTGGTCCACTTAAGAGTGCATCCATAATACCGACCAGAATCGAGGATATTCTTGCCACAAAAGAACAAGGCAAGAAAATCAGTGGTACGAGTGCAGCAAACAGACGTTACGTATCCTGTCACGCGTGTCGTAGTGCAGGAATAAAATGCTCGCTTAAGCGAGGAGTAGAAGGTCCTTGTACCCATTGTGCTGGACTAGGTACAGATTGTACATTTGAAGCCACCAATGCAAAGCGAGCTGCAAAAGTCACGAACAACGACAAGGAAATAGATAACGACAGCAGAGATTATAACAACGACTACGACTTCGGCAACGACGACGACAGCAAAGAGACCAAGTCAAGCCAAGCCTCAGTAAAACCCAACACTAAGTCAGTCCGACAAGAATCCTACAAACAGCAACTCAAACGACAAGACCGCGAACGACGGCTACGACACAAAAGAAGACTAAACACAAGAACAGGCGAACAACGTCCTCGCAAAAAGCGACATACTATAATCTCATATCAAACCTCCAAACTCCTGCACGAAGGAACAAACCATAACTCATCGTTCGATCCCAGCACCGAATCAAACAACGCAACAATCGACGGAATAGAAGTACCAACCCGAACAATAAAAACCAGTTTCGCATATCCAATAACCTTCAACTTCCAGCCAACACCCGAAGCCTTAAATGGACCAAGGGTAATCAGTAAAGATAACTGTCACTGGTGTACAGGACCTTTCTTCGGCCTATGCGGATACGGAGAAACCGACGTAGTCATTACAACCGCACCAACAACAACGTCCCTACCAACACCACAACCACAACCAACACAAACACAAACACCCTCCACCCCTTCCTCATCTCAACCCCCCCAAGAACAAACCAACATCCTCCCAATCGGCACCGAAATAACAGGCGGACACACAAGCAACGGAAAAGACCCCTCAAACATGTGCATCACCTGCACATTCACCCGAATTCGAATAATGTCCTGTATCCACCACCAAATCATTCCCATCCCAGGATCCTCACCCGGTACCTTCAATCACCACGCCCTGTACGACTCGCTCGCAAAATTCGCAGACGATCCAGATTGCCTAGAAGGTGCTTTAGCTGCAAGTACAAAATGGTGTAGTATCTGTCCATCACCTGCATTTTTCAAGTGCGGCACACCACAAGAATTCGATGATTTGGGTGAAGGGGAAAATGGAGGAAGTGATGGTGGCGTTGGAGAAGGATGTCTTGGTTGTGGGTTATTACTCTGTGAAGCTTGTGCGGATTTAGTGGTTAAGTTGCAACGGGGATATGTGGGAACTTTGCCGGTTCTGGATCGACTTCTTGTCGTTGCGGAGAGTGGGAGTTCGATTGGTGAGTATGATACTCATGGGATACGTGCCGATGCAGAGTTTTTTAAGAGTGATGGGGAGATGATGATGGCGTTGAAAGTGGATGCTTATGCACAAGGAGAGAATGGTGAGCCTAAGATGGAGGAGAGTCAGGATGTCGATTTTTTTAAGGCGGAGGATCTAAGTGATGATGATTCAGGTGACATTGGGGAGCGAAATTGGGGTATTGAGGACTTTAAGGTGGCGAAGAGGAGCACAAGATATAGGAAGGCGAAGAAGCATGAGCGAGGGATTAAGCAGAGACCTAATGCTGGTTTGCTTTCGGATGAGGTACTAGGGTACAGTCAGCAGGTTATTGTTATTGATGATGAGGATGATTGAGGGGGTGGAATAGCTGAAGTTGGTTGTTGCAGCGGATTTGATGAGGACACTTATTCTTATGGATAGATATAGGTACACAGGACGTAGAAAAACGAAAGCATGGATTTACTACCTGGTTTGAATAACCCACTTGATGTGAGTAACTAGCTTAGTTTGAGAAGTCCATTTTATTTATAGCACTCGGTTGAGCTACACGTATTTGATTTAAAACTTGTTTGTGTTGAGATTTTAATTTAGTAATGTAACCCAGTTTTCAAGATACAGATCCAGTAGCCCCTAGAGTACAGCAATGGAAAAAAGCAAGTTTCGCCAGAGCGCTATGCCTAGCCCGCATGTCCCACCCCCATATTGTACCCGTATCTGAAAACATTGTAAAAATGAAAAGACCCAATCCAGACTGGGAAGATATCTGCAAAAGCTTTCCGCCTATCCAGTTTCGATTTATGTGCCACAACTACTTTCTTAGCCAACAAAGTTGATTGATACGCTAGTTTTCCGAAGGTATCTGTAGGTGTGTGTGCCCACCCGTATGCTCGTTGCTCATTTTTATGTTTCGTAATGTAACTCTATCTCATAGTTCAAATGTATATGAGTTCCGCTAAGTTCCGTGGTGAGACGATAGAGCCTTCTCGAACAAGTAGTGCAACCAGTGCTCGACACACAAGTGATACAATATCTCCGTAAAATGCTCGCCGTGACGACTTAACTCACTATTGGGGATTTATATCTTCAAGGAAGTGACAGCCTATCGGTCAGAGAATTTGCCTCATCCTTTGACTCCTTGTTCTCCTTGGTGTCCTTGGCGACCAAATCGACCTTAGATTCCTCTTGCTCAACGATAGTACCGACCTTTCGACCATTTAGACCGATGTGTTCAGCTTCGTTAAAGATACGCTCTGTCTTGATAACAATCTTGTCCGTCTCTCCAACCAGCTTCTCAGAGATCAGCTCGCGAGTCTTTCGCTTAGCCTTCTTATCACCAACAACGCAATCTGAAGGGGGGTCCTCGTGCTTGGCAATAGAGCCCTTACCACGCCAGGTGGAGACAGCAGGAATGTCAGCCTTGTATCGCCACTCTTCGGTTCCATAAGCACGTGGAGTAAGCTTGATGAGGGTATGAAGAGGAACGTTCATCCAGGGCGACTTGTCTTGAGGCTTCTTCATGAAATACGAGTAGATGCATCGGATGATGGCTTGGTGAGAAACCTTTGATGGAATTAGTCATGAGGTTAGTGGAGGGATGGAGTTTACTTACGATGAGGATATCTTCGGATCGCTCGAGCTCCATAATGATGGGCTCGAGTCGGATGACAACATCACGATAAGACTCGCCTCCTCGGTAGCGGTAGTTGTCTGAAGAATATTCAGCCTTGAAATGAGGGAAGAGTAAATGGATGCTTACACTTATCGTCGTCACGAGCCTTGAAGTCCTCGGGGTACTCTTGCTCGATTTCCTTGTAGGTCATGCCATCGCAAACACCCGAATCAAGTTCGTCCAAAGCCTTCCATTGCAATTGGTTGTAGTGTTGGGGAAGGTGGGAGGCTGTGGCAATAGTTCGCTTAAGAGTCGAGGTCCAGACTGTAAGAGGGCGGTCATCCTATTATGAATCAAGTCAGAAGAAATACCTTGGATGTGATAGTAAATTAACTTACACCAACAGATTCTCGGACAATATATGGAAGCGTCTTGGCATAAAACTTTCCGTTGGGACTAAGATCTGCATCACCACCGATTTGACCAGTCACGTTGTACATAGACTCGCCATGCTAAAACTTGTTAGAACCTGAACAACCTATGGGTAACGAAACGTACGCGAGACAACCAGATAGAGCGGGGCTTGATGTGGAGGTTCATCAAATAATAGACAACTCGGCTTTGAAGGTAGTCTTGAATTCGGTTGATAATGACCTGCTTGCCAACATTCATAATTTTGAGATACGTGATATCGTCTTCTCCATCATCAATAGTTTGATAGACCTTCTCATAGTTGTGGATTCGGTTACGAAAGTCTTGAGCGGCTTTCTCTGGATCTAGACCCTCATAATCCGGAGAAGTAGTCTTAACCTCAAGGATATTGCTCATGATCAAGTCTTCATCATCGCATTTTGACTCGACAAACAGAGTCTCTACACCCTCGGCATCACATCGCTCCTTAATCCAACGACGGCGAACTTTGGTCGAATTCGTCGCATCAAGAATAGCAACAATACCACCAGCATGGAACCACTTCAACATGTCAGTAACTGCAGCTTCGGCAGCAGCCTTTCGGTGGCGTTCTCCTTCAGCATTGGAGGTATCAAAAAAGTCAGCTGATGGTTGGGGATCAGCCTTGCGGCGATAGTTTCCGACATTGAAGACTTCAGCATCAATCGAGAGCCACTTCAAGTAGCGTTGGGCTAGAGACGTATATCAGTTTAATAGTTCAGAGCCAATGGAGTGTTTACGTACCTTTTTGAGCGATGAGTGACTTTCCGCGAGCTGGCAAGCCTACCATAACCACACAGATCTGAGTGTCTTCGACCTGTATACCGACACCCCTAGTCTTAGCTGAGCGTCTCCCTGATTTATCCGGCATGATGGGCGATCTTTAGTGGAGATGAGTTGAGAGCTTGAGGAGGGTTTTAGGGCTGAAAGAGATGATATGAAAGGTGACGCTGGATGATTTGCAGATCCTTCTCCAGCGTCTAGCTTGAAAAAGTCGCAATGGCAAAGAACCAAAGATTGCCGCCAAATAAAGTACTTTGCCCGTCCCTTTGACGTGCGATTGTTTAGAAGAAGGCGTCAAAAGAAAGAAGAAGGGCCAGGCTGGTGCTTGAAGAGGCGTGGACAGGTGAAGTTGGAAAGGCTTGCTGCTCGCGTGATGCTTCTAGGAGTACCAAGTTGCGAGAACGCCAGCGACAATTCAGCTTTCGCACGAGACCTCCACACGTCCCAAATATCAATTGAGGGGTCGCAAAGAAGGAGGAAGTATGGGGTGATGGAAGTAAGGAGGCAAAAAAAGGATGTGGAGTGTGGAGATTAACGGTGATGGTGCGACTCGTGCTCTAGTTGCGGAATAAAACGGCTGTCAATAGAAGACCCAGCCGAGGCGCAGGAGATGCCCTTGGTAATGACAGAAAATTGGTAGATTACTTGTTATGATCGCTCCCAAGTGACATGTAGATACTTGGTTGTGGTCATAGCAAAGTAGTTGGTGTAGTTGAGATGGGGGGTGTTGATGTTTGAGAAAGGGCAAACGACGGTCTGGCTGGTAGGTCTCGAAAATGCGGAAAGATTATTTGGGGACCACCACCCCCTGCTAACTACTTAACATATGATGATCCACAAGAGCCGAGGACCAGGGAGACGAGGGGCGAAGACCGGCTGCCCCGCACTAAGCTGCCTTCGGATTCGATCCGCCTTGACAAGCCATTTTTACTTCGACTCCGATCTCAATCCTTAATTCTCAATCCTCAATTCTCAATTCTCAATTTCTTAAAATCACTTACTTCACTGGAACCCCAATATAGTCACTTAAATTTAAGCGACCGTCTCAACTACACACACACAACTCTCTAGGATCGTGCAAAAGACTACTTCGCACTGTTGCATCCTCCATAGTTTATTCGTTGGCATCTCTTGCAGAACCATGCGAGACGACTGCACTATGCCTGTCAAGTAGGCCCTTTGTACAGGTACACCGCAGGAAAGCACCGCTTTTTACCCAGAGATGAAATAAAGCGATCGCTAAGTCCTCTTCTCTTTTCTACTGGGAGAGAGAGAGAGAGAGAGAGCCATACTGATGATACTTTGCAGCTACACGACACATCCTGTCACTTGCACTCCAGGATGGGCGAAAATAGCATTGCTCTTCCCCAGTTTTTGTTCTTTAGCCTTCGCTACCTCGGGTTCCTGGAGGCAAGTTGCTTCTCACCGCCTCCGGGTGTACGGGACACAGAGTGCCTAGCACGCGGATGTCACACCGTACTGGACAGCATTCCAGCATTCCTCCGGCTCTGGAAAGCAAATGTGTGGCTCCAGAGCAGGAGCGAGAAAAGCTGGACAACTTGACCAGACCGATACGGCGACACAAAAACAACGAACACCTCTACGCGATCCACCCTGAAGGACAAGGAAAAGTCGCGCATGTACATACGTTACTCATACTATAGGTCTGGCCCTTCTTCCTCTTCGGACTGCCTCCACTACTTCCAGCCATGACGCCCTTCATCGTGTTCGATTTGTTTTGATGCGCCGCGGGATTATTTATTTCCAAAGGGCACAGCTGTCAGCTGGGAGGCGAAGACTCTGCACGATAAGGGTGGATAATGCCAGTGCGCAATGAAAGAGAAGCACGTCGAAATGAATTCACACCGCTCGTTGTAAGATTCGGTGTATGAAGAAGACAAAGAAGAAGAGTCGGAAGAATTGCTTTGGGGACAGAGCAAGAGCTGATGCTCCCAGCAGCTATGACATGAGAGGAGGAGGAGGTACTGTACCTTCAGAAGTCCAGGCTCTAACTGCACATGGTGACATTCCATGGTGCTTAGGTGCTTAGCTGCTTATCGTACCACAACGATAAGCTAAGCTGAAGCACGTGTGCGGGGCCCTTTTGGTCTTGGGTGTCTGAGAACTGGAACTGGGTGGCTCCTGTCTTTCCTCATAGGGCTCTTATCGCGAATTTGGATTTGAAATTTTTTTAGCAGGGAAGACATGGTACTTCTCTCAGAGAGTCTTGACAGCGACTGAGTAAGTCACTTAGTTGTCACTGCAACATGATACGGTCCCGTGATCAATTGCACGCCAGGGGCTCGGCTACCGGCTTTAATTCGGGGCAGAATCTGGGTCTGGTCTGATACCGCCCAGCATGCGCAGATACTCAGCTGCTCATATTCTCCTCTTCTCTTGTTCTCTTTCTCTACCTTCAACTCCTAGGTATGCACTTTGGTGGAAGTAGTTCTAGCCACTAGGTAGCCACTCAAGCGAGATGAGAGGCAGATATCTTGGCCTTCAGAGTGGTAATTATTGTTTATGAATTTGTCGCTGGTAACCCAATAGCCCCACACCAGCTTCTCACAACTCTCCAATCCATGCCGCAGCATGGAAGAAACTGCAAATATAATGTGTGCTTCAACGAAGGTTTGTGGCTAAGGAGAGGGTTGGGTAGTCTGAGAAGTACGAGGAGTCGAGAATCAAGTGAAACATATCTTCTTGTATGTCTACAAGCACTTGATGACACTGGTCTATAAGCTACCTGGCATGGACTCATGCCAATCACCAGCTTATCCCAAGCGACCCACCCAGGCAGTCTGGTAGCGAGTTAATGATGAGACCTATATAATATGGAATGAGTGCCAATCTTCATGATCACGAAGGTAGCAGCAGGTTTAGCTCCTCGTTGCACAAGAAGACAGGATGTTGCCAAAATCATGCATAATATTCCTCTATGTGCTGTGCTCGCTAATTCAAGAAAGTTCCTGACTACTCAAGAGTAAGTACTCAAGAAGAGAAAATATGCTCCATACTGTGCTGTTCTGTTCCGATGTATGTCTCTATCTCAAAGGCAATATGCTCACCAATCCATGCGAGTCTCCAACCTACGCCGAGCTGATACAGAAGTAAAACGCCAAACATACATCTGTACGTTGGCCATGTAAAAAGGAAGATTCTCAGCCATTTTGCGAGTACGTGGCGTCTAGTGTTCGGCCTCGTCGCTGTCCTGGTCATCGTTGAGGGTGACGCAGCTTTTGCCCTCATCGAAATCTATTAACTAGGCATTCGCATGAGCTACTCGTCCTCTCACAACTCCATCTGCTTCAGTAACTCACCCCACTCGCCGATCTTGGCCAACTCTTCCTCGTCGAAAAAATGCCTAGCGGCTCCAGTCTCCGACAAATAGCGGTTCTCGCCGACACTATCAATATTTATAATAACCGAAGGCGGGACCATTCGATACATTCGAGGGATACCATCCTGCTGCCACTGTCTCCATTGTCCACTTGCTACCATGGGGTCTTCATGCAGAAGCCAGTTCAATATCTCAGGATCTAGACGGTTACTTCGTGGGAGAGGAAGTTGTCTTGGTAACCCCCCCTCGATACGAGCATCGCCCTCGAGTCGAAAATCGGTATCGCTAGGCCAAGGGACTTCATCACTCTGTTCACTCACAGGAACCATGTCTTTTCCCTTGGAAATTGAACCTCCATGCTCAATGTCACCCGTCCACATCGAACGATATCCCGTAACGGTAGTCCAGCCTTTGTTCTCCCATTGACGACCGAGGAAAGGCTGCTTAATCTTCTTCTGAGATTTTGCAAAATTCTTCTCTCTAGCAGCCAACGGCGCATTCACAGGATGGGCCAAGGTTTCCGCATCCAACCAAGCGTCCACAGCCGCAGGCTTCACATCCATATTCTGGATCTTACAGACTAGCTTATCCTGTGCCCACTTCAGTTGCCATTGCTTATGCTCATTCCATTCATTGGCCGTCCTTGGTACCGCCGGCGACTGTCCAAAGCCGCAGTGTATGAGGAGGGCTTGTGTGCGTTGAAGTTCGTGGAGCGTAGTGTTCCGGGCATTGCGCCAGGCTGAAGAAGTTCCAGCTGCTGTAGAGGACCCAGCCGCTGCAGAAGATCCAACTACTTTGGTGCCGGATGTAGCAGTTGGGGGGGTAAAAGGTGAGGAGGTTGAGGATAGCTTTGCTGGAGTTTTCATAGTCGCTGCGAATGCTGGTACAGCAGGATTTAGTTTGCTTCCAAGGACTCTCTTTCTTCGTTTCTCATCAAGTTCTCGCTGGACTTGGCCCGAGATGCTGCGTATCAATATTTTCTGCTCGCGATTCGCGTTATCGTGAAGAGGGTTGGAGGAGTGGATGTGCTCTTCGATGTTTTGGAGTAGGATTGTCTTATTCAAAGATCTAGGACTGGTATCATCGACCGATCTGTTGTTATCCATACTGTTAGTGTCTGATCGGTCCTCTTGCGCCGCTTGATATAGTTGTTCTGGAGGAGGATGCTGGTGTTGCTCAGGGTTAAGCGTTGACTTTCACTTCATCCTCCACAGCTTTTGTTTACTAGGGATAGGCATTTTGGGTTACCTGAATAAGGGGTGAATGGTAGAACTGATGTGTGCGCGTGTGAATGGAATATCGATACTCCGAGCCAATTAATACCGAGAAACAGTTGTGGTGATAAAATACTGGGGATGGTGTTCTTGGATGTCGGAACATAGAGTGGCTGGATTGAGCCAAGTTCGACATCATAACAACATTAGACATCACCAACGTCCCTGCCAATTTCCCTTCTCTAGTCAAGATTATCTTGAATAAAGAAGGAACAACCCACTCCAACATAGTGGATAATAACTAGAAGGAAGATTGGAGAGGGTAGAGGGTTGAAGGTAGGTAACTTACTGTGTTGATTTAGGTCAATACAATATAGGCGGTCTGCCTTTTCCCGTTATCGTTGACTTGACTCAAAGAAGGCTCAGAAGTAACTTAGAGGTTCCTGTGGTAATTATTTTATACTTGGTAGTGTATGGTTTATGGTCAGATATGCTTTTTTTTTCGTTCCGTAGTAACGTAACCCTTAACTTAACGGTCAGATACATTTCAAGACGATTTCGTAGTTTAGAAATCATCAATGCATCAATACAATAACTCTAGTTACTGTTCACGAGATTTAGCAGCCTTGCGAAATGCATTCGATCACTAAAACGACCATTTCGTTCTAATACGATACCTATTGCCTAATATTGTTTATCTTGCCTGTCGGCTACTTTGACGAGCCACCCTTATTTGCTTCCATTTTATGGTAGTTATCTTTTATGAGCTGGAGCTAGAAGCGCTACGAAGTTGCTAGCGCGAATTCAGAATAGAAAATCAAGGAGAATATTCACACTGTGTGTATTCACCTACACTACTGTACTGTAGTCTTGATGGGCTCTCTTTTGTGTTTAGTGTGTGAATGAGTACCATTTAAGGTAGATGAATTATGCTATACAGGTCTCTTTGTAAGGAGAATGTAGTTGGGAATGTACTGTACCTACCTACCTTGGCACTAGGTATACCTACATGTTA
>JAJONI010001565.1:0-11493 GCA_022190145.1 Pezicula rhizophila | reverse complement strand
TAAGTTAGTGCTTTTAGTTAAGTAAAATAAAGAAAGGTAGATAGATTTATTGTACATTGTACTTATAAATGCTAGATACTACTATTATATACTTATTAGTTTACTTCTTTAATAATTACAATGAATCCTTTCCTTAGTTTCTATATAGTATTGTTTTTAGTTAATTCCTACCTAATTACAAGAGTAGTAGTCGCCAATTCACCTCATCATGACAAGCTATCAGCGAATCTCTTCAGTGAGGCTGCAAGAAATGATTGAATACCCCATACAGCACAGTGATCGAAAATCAATGCCCAAGCGTACACTAATTGCGTTGAGTAAGGCTTTTGTGCATCCACGAGGTTCAGTTCGACTTCTCCGAGTGTTTCTTTTACGAGTCTGACACAGTCTTTCTCATCGGTGGACCAGTCAATCTCGGATCGAGTTTGCATGTCCCTCATCCAAGCACTCGAATATAAACCTAATAAAAAGATCAGCATCATCATCATTTACAGAGGGCTTGGTCCAGCAGACGTACAGAACTCGATCGAAACGAGATGTAGCTGGAAGCTGTTAGGAAATCCAGTCCTCCCAGCTTTCAGAGCTAGTCCTAACTTAACTCGCGTTCGAAGTGCGTTGATGGAATGCAGGGCTGTCCTTAAGCCTGAACTAGAACGAACAATTGGTATAGAGAGCTCTTTCATACATTGTGCCATTCTCTCCACGTCATAGTCAAGTAGAGCAGATCGGACGGCCGAACAATCAGTGTGCGATCGCATGTAAGCGAGTCGAAGCAATGCGGCGGCATTCGATGAAACCCCTCCGTGATAATTGCGAGGCAACATTGAAGATTCCGAGTTCTCTTCCCAGTGGCATTGTAACCTCTGAAGAGCAATGTAAGATACAGAAACGTGGTTTGGTACGCCGTTAATCGTAGAGGGATCCTCTGACAACCTCCACATTCGCTGCATAATGGCATGT
The DNA here is from genome assembly GCA_022190145.1 of Pezicula rhizophila. Classification (NCBI taxonomy): domain Eukaryota; kingdom Fungi; phylum Ascomycota; class Leotiomycetes; order Helotiales; family Dermateaceae; genus Pezicula; species Pezicula rhizophila. The sequence continues at coordinate 10,533 of JAJONI010001565.1, read as the reverse complement.
AACATAACATATGCTCCAAAACTGCTGAGATTGATAACTTGTGTTGGTGGTGAGGATGATAAGAGTCTGTCCATGGCTTCTGAAAAGCGGACAGGAGAATGGACACCGTGCTTTCTCCTTTCAATCCACGACTCGGGCGTGGTGCAAGTCCACTCCGATTCGTTGCAAGGGAGAGGAACATCCATCATCTCATAGTTCAGAGTAGAAGGGGCAACATTGAAGCAGACATTCAGGTTATTCAGAATGCAAAAAGCGGCAGCCTTGGTTCTGGGGCTGTGTTAGTTTTGACTTCATAATTGAACATGAACTTCTAATTCATACCTTACCGCTGTTTCGTACTCAATCCACCTCTCCCAGGCCATCAAGGGATCGGAGTCGTCAAGTGATAGATCGACGTCAGGCGTATTCTTCCAACGAACGGCCTGTGAGCTTGGTTAATTAAACTACTGGGAACCGTCAGTCTTAGAAAGAGGTTACATTTGCCAAAAGAGAGCTCCATGACAGAGCTTCACAACAAGTGTCGCGTTTGCCACTACTTATGCCATAGGCTATCAAAATTAAAGCTGACTGTATAAGCCAAAGAGGTTGCGCCGTCGCCCAACCACAACTTGACTCTAGCTGCATCCAGTTAGGGATTTTGCAACTATAAGACTACGAGAGATATCTTTACATGTTTTATAACTGACGACCGTGCTGCTCGATATAATTCTTCAGCGATATTGTGTTCTTTGTGGCTGCTGGCGCCCAGTGCAGACATGGCTTGCAGAAGACACGGATGCGACGTCTCTGCTCTCCAGGTTGGAAGATGAATAAAGGGTAGATATAAGGGAAGGGCTTCGAAAAAGCTGGTGAGTAGCCTCTCGAAAGCCAAGCGTGACGGAAAGCTACAGGTACTGAGCTCTGGACCGCCCTTATTCAATCGCGTATCCCATATTAGTCGACTCCACAGAGTTCTCAGGTTTGAAAAAACAACTCACCTGAGCGAGGGCACTGTTTTTGGCCTCTTGCATTACCTGGTCTCTTTTGACCGCGGAAATCTCCGTTGACCCTCGCCAATTTTGATGACTGTTTAGCTCATTCGAGAGGTGGGATGGTGGGGAGATTGAAAAAGATGGATCAGGAGGAGTAAGTACATCCATATTGACGTAGTCGTTGGATATTTCCCCAAAACCGCCAAACAGGAGGTCACTGGACGAGTTTTCGATATCCAAGTCGGCCAGGAAGGATCCAATCGAGCTGTTCAGGTCCAAGAGCGGTTGGGTCGGATTCGAAAGCATGGCGAGGTCGTCACGATAGCCTTCTACATTCATCGGTGCAGCAACTGCCATTGGTATCATCTGTGCAGTCGCGGTATCTCTCTGCTGTGGGGTTGATGATGATGGGCCATGGTCCAACGCAGGTGTGTCGAGTGTCGTCGCAGTTGGGGTAGGAGGAGAAGTATTATTGGTAGTGATAAGCACTTCAGGTATGCGAGGGTGGTAGCGTAAATGATGACGCTTGATAACGTCTTTGCGTGAGAATTTGCTGTCACAGTAGTTACATTTGAAGGGTTTCTCGTTCCGGTCTAACACAGCAGACGTTAAATCGTGTACCTAGGTACCTAGTCACCCACCTGTAGGGGTTCTCACGTGAACGCTGATGTCGTACAAGATGCTCAGTGCGTGCAAATGATCGGTCACAGCTGGAGCATTTCAACTCCCTTTCTCCAGAGGCGGCGAGGCCCATACTGGCAGGTGGTGATAGTAACTAACCACCTACTGTACCTAAGAGCGAAGCCATGAATGAGTAGTTGACTACACAGTATTTTGCAAAACCCGGGGTCACGACCGGAATTGATGTGAAATACTATAGTATTACCCCGCTCGCGTATTTCGGATGTGCTACAGTATTATTTATTTTTAAGGGTTTAGCGACCTGATGCATGCGACATTGTACAGGGTTAATTACGGAGGTCACGGCAAAAAGTCATAAGACTAAGTAAGGTAAAGTACCGGGCTTTAGGTTGTACCCTGTATTCGCTAATACGCACGCTGTGGCTAGGCAATAGAAGCCTATAAGACGGGGCAAGGCCCTAGAAATACAGTAATAACCTCTCAAATGAGCTATAGGGCTATTGCTTATTCCTAGGGCACAGAAGCCTATAGCAAAGTATAAGCTCTCCCTGCATTCGCCAAATTAGAATGCTATGGCTAGGTAACGAGAGCCTGTAGTTAATTTATATAGGGTACAAGCCCAATAGTCTCATAACTTTTTGCCGTGATCTCCGTACTGTACTGTATTTTACCCTGACTCGTGGGTAAACCTGACCCAACTCGAGCTGCGGGGGTGGGTGCATTACCCCATATGGGCCACCTAATACGGCTAGCTACAGTACGATCATTCGTATAGAGTCCCGTATTCGCTAATTCATACGCTGTGGCCAAACAGAACAGCCTATAAAAATTATGGTACAGGCTTCTACCCCGCTAGAAATAAGGGCAGCAGAGCCTATAGCTTATTGCTAAAGATTTATTTCCGGGGCAGTGACCTGCCTGTAACCGATTCCCACGACTTATTGCTGTGACCTTCGTACAGTACCTCAACACTACAAACTTTCTCCTGAGCTTGCTACAGTACTGCTTTAAAAACAATCTGAGGTGCCCAAGCATTGTCGGTCACATGGCAGCCCTTCCAGCATTGTTTTACGAAAGGAGTAATGAGGTAGCGTGTGGCGGCATGTAGGTTGTTTGCTTCGCGAGGATTGTCATACTACTTATTTACTGTAGATACTGGAACCACCTCAGATCCTGTTGAGGCAACAGAGCGACCTTTAAGAGGGAAATGAGATTGACTCTGTTCACCTCGTCGAGTGGAAAGATCTTGGCTTTTCACGTAAGATTACATCACAGACAGTATGTGTATACGGAACAGCATCGATGGAACTAATGGTGGGGTCAACATGAACTGGTTTACGGTCTCCATCTCCATCTCCATCTCCAAGTCCAGGTCCAGGTCCAAGTCCGTTCCCTTACTATTGCTTCCACTCAATCCAGCAATGATTGTTACGTCAACCTTGATATTTACTCAGAGGGTATATGTCCTTCTATCCGCGCCTGGGTTTTCCTCTTCTAACTCCAGTATTCCTGACAAACACACTCCTGAAGATTTTTACTACAATCATCCATAAACCCACTCATCACCTGGCTTAACTTCTTAAGTCTATTTAAAGGACTCATCCACTCAAAGTTGCGACTAAAATCTGCAAAATACCTCCTTCACCATGTCCATCCCGATTGCAGTGCCTGTTGACTACAAGGGCAGAGATGTACCAACGTCAAGACCTATCCACACCTTGGTGGCCAAAGATGATCCGACGATTGATCGTAGCGTCTTTCTTCGCTGCATCGGTGACTGGGGTCATGCCAACTTCCAACGAGTCATGTCCTTCATCACCCAAGAATTTACTGAGCGTTGCGGACCCGATAGTCGAACCGCGATCTGGAGCGTTGCAGGAGGTGGCATGGAAATCACCGACAACATTGCTTCGGGCTTCGCTGAAATCGCCATCAATACCCCAGTGAAGCTTGTTCGACACGCTCTGACGGGAACGCGTGGTTGGAGTTCACGTACGCCAGCACCACACTTGAGAGGCCTGGCAACCATTCCCCAGAACGATCGCATGATTCTGGCTCTGGATCCCTCATTGGGTTGCAACACATTTGCAGATATTCGGGCCAAGAAACCCAAGCTCAAGATCATCCTGTGCCCGGATGGAGAAAGCCCAATTGGATTCGTCAGCCACCGCTACCTCGAGGCACATGGGGTTTCCATAGACACGGTCAAGTCGTGGGGTGGAGAAGTAGTCTATGCCAACAGGCCCGAGGAGTGTCTTGTTCCATGTCAAGAGCCAAGCTTTGGATTCAATGCCGTGATCAATGAGGCATTGATGACAGACTGGTGGGTAAAGTTGATCGACGGCCCTCGCGCCTTCGTCCCCTTGCCCGCCGAGGCGGATGCATTAAAGAAAATCGAGGAAACCACTGGGCTACCGGCCTCAACCATTCCTGCCGGCTACTGGAAAAACTTGAAGGAAGAAATTCCTGCTTTGGAGTTTGTCGATTTTATCCTCATGTGTCGTGAGGACCTGCCAGAAGATGTAGCGTATCTTATCACTTGGATACTGGTGGTCAAGAAATTGAAACTCGAAGTCAACTACCATCAATTCCCAGGCGACAAATCGCCAATCAGTTGGCCAATGGATCCAAGGGCGATGGCCCAAACGGTTTACCCTCTGCATCCTGGGGCCGAGAGATTCTACCGTGAGCACGGCTATCTGTGATTCAATCCCTTAGAAATATGAATCTAATGAACACGACGTTTCTATGAATCTCCTCGCTACGTTTCATACTGCTAGGGAGTGTTTCTGGGAAGTGCTGAAGAAGTATTGAGATGTAACAAAAAGGGACAGCTTTCTGTTGTCTCAAGTCTACTGGCGTAAATAAATATATCCATAAACATCCCCTGGTGATTATATCCTTCTTATACACTGCTTGTTCATGAAGTACTATTCTCTAGAACTCAAATCGTCACTCCAGTCCTTATGTTACACAGATACGTTGATGCTCTAAGACCATGACTAGCGACCACCGGACTTCATTTCAACCAGTACAGGATCTAACAGATATCATCTAAATGTTTTCATTGCATCAACGCCACTCGACCGCTGGATTACTATCATCACCTCACAACAAAGTCCACAACCTGGGCTTTCTTAGCTGGGAGAAAGACATTCATTTCCAGCGTTTCCGTGACAGGGTTCAGAAACACAAAGCCATGCCTCAATTTTTACTGTATCTTTGTACACCAGCACCAAGTTGAGCGAAATGACCAAGAGCCGTGACGGTGCTTGAATCTGCACATTTCTTGAAGTTGAAGCTCAACGCGATCACAACCTCTCTTACTTTCAACAATCAATTCTTCAAGTCTTTAGTAATGGACATGTGGATTTGCTCTTGGGTTCTACTTCTTAGACACAACACAACCTTGTTCACAATGCTTCCGATCCCTTCAACAAAAACTTCCACCACATCACCACCATCCTTCAAAAAGCCTTTGAGCTCCATGAACAGCCCAACACCAGAATATGGAAGTTGCTCTTTTACTATTGGAGTGGCCACTGGTACTACCACACAGGTGCAGATGTAATGATCCAAATTTTGCTGGTTCGGAAATGTTCCCACATAACCCCTACGTGGAATATCCCGCACAGAATTGCCCCATCGCTGGAACTTCAATGCATCTTAATTTGCCAGCCACCAATAATAACTGGAGTGAGGAGCTGTAGCATTATTGCCAGGAAACTTCTCAAGAACGTGATCATTGCTGTGGTCGGATGTTCCATGTTCGAACACTATTGGCGTAAAAGAGGCCACCAACGCTTCACTCGAAGGCCTCCCTCCTCCATATAAAAGCAGACTGCTTACATTTGAATTTGGCATTGGCACATGTCCGAATTTGAAAATTTGTAGCTTAATATTGACGAGCTCTGAAACAGCGGCCAAGTATATATTCCACGCTGCTCTATCTCGTGAAGCCAATGCGTTATAAGATTTTGTCTGTTCGAGTTGTCCCGAAGAGGAGGAATTTAGGCTTGATTGTGTCTCTTCCCTCGCATCTATTCTGGCGTGTACAACGTCACAAGGAAGGCCACTCCTGGAATAGCACGGTGAAATAGCGACCAAATGAGCGCATCTCATGACAGCATGGGCAGTTATGAACCACCCCTTATCACCGTGGTTACCACTTTTCTCGAGCTCTTTCCATGCCATAGTAGGATCTATACCTATTATAGTTGATACCAGTACCGAATGAGCCTCAGCAGTCATTCATTTCCGCTAGAGCCTTTTGAAGAAGCGAATCTAGTGTTTCGTGTAATTGTCTCATGGATACGGGATACATGTAATTAACTCGTTTAATATTTCGTATTGTATTTCCTCTCGGAAAAAAAGATCAGTATATTTCCATCACGAGAGAACACGCGAAATCATGTATTACAAAAACCCACAATTGTGTACAAAGGTTGAGTATGAGTTTGCTTTTTGCGACAGGTATATTTCCAAAACACAAGGCTTGCTGGTTGCTTTCAAAAGTGACCCACGTACGGTGAGGTGAGCCTCTGGGCTCAAGTAACATGCGTTTGACTCGGACTACTACTAGTGGGGACCTAATCATAGAGGCACTTTTTTTAAAAATCCCCCCAAAAATAAGATAGTCAAGGTCACTCATCCCACGTAGCTAAACATACATATGTAGAAAACAAGCGGTTAGGAGGTAGTACTTATGCCTAGCAATAATCTGTGCAAAGTCCGTCGTCGAATACCTCTAGAAAGTATCGATCTCACGGGAAGGCCCAGAGTAAATCACGCATTGCATGTAGCGAGTTCGAGAATTGAAAATTCAATGATATCTCGCACTTTGCGGCATATTTCAACTCATCTTATTCATTCAGCCTCTCCTCTCCTAGTGGTTCGGCCCAGCAAGTAGAATCTTTGCCAACTCCGCAGGACCGGTTGTTGGTCTCCCGATCAACCACTCTGTCACACGCGGATTCCCCAGGAGACCTCTATTGTTATAATACATTAGCATCCGAGCAGGCGACTCCTTGTACAGGACGTCTGCATTGACGTCTCCAAAGATGACCCTGGCGTACAGGTCGACTGACTCTTCGAAAGTAATTTGCTTGATCTTGATATCTTTCTTGATCACATCGCCAACCGCATGGATGTAAGCAGCGTATTTCAAGGGCCACGTGCTTACTAGCTGGTAGGTTGCATAGAAGTGAATTGAGCGCTGCTCTATGACTTTGACCGCGGCCTCTCCAAAATCGTGGACGCAGGAAAAAGAAAAGGAGATGTTAGGGTTTTGAGGCGCGAGATAGACCGGTGATGGATCTGGCGAGTCCTTAAGCTGAAGTATGCGTCCAATGGTGTTTTCCATGAAATGATTAGGTTGCAATACAGTCCATGACAGGGGAGATTCGCTCAGATACTCCTCAATGTAGCGTTTGCGGTCGTGATTAAGCATCTTTTGGATATGGGTATGGATGACCGAGCTGAAGATGAAATGAGAGAACTTCGAGCCCGCTTTCTTTGACTCGGTGATAGCGGCGTTGATGACATTAATTCCATACTGGGTCTCGAATGGGTTGTGTGTTGGACTGATGTAGAAAATCACACTGGCTCCTGCCAGGATCTTTGCACAGTCACTTGTATCGTTCAGTTCTGCTTGGACTACCTCAGCCTCCGGCCAGAGTTGCTGCAGGCGAGACAACGAGGAGTCTGAGTGCACTACCAAGCGGAGCTTGTATCGCGATCGTTGCTCGTAAAGTCTAGGTATAATTGCACTAGATTGTTTGCCAGAAGCGCAGGTGAGAGTGACAAGCTCGGCCATTGCTTACAATAATTCGGGGGAAGGAATGTACTGTAAGTCTAAGTCTACTTGAGCGATCGAGGCTGGAGTCGAAGTTAGATAGGTCATTCATTACCTCAGGCTCTATTAAGACTTTTGACAGATCATGCACTTCTCGCACTGAGTAAAGAAATCCTACGGGGACATGTGGGGTAGCGGGTTCGCCCACCGAACTCCTCCTCCTCCGGCAGAGAATTATTTTTTATAAAATCCTCGTGGATTATTGAGCTCTCATCAAGTTCATCGACGTCTGTTCCCCACCCCCGGCTTTGGTGACACCGTGCTACCCCACCGGCTACGTGAAACCAGCAATCCATTCCAGCAGCTTTTAACCATCATGCCAGCTACCCCACCAGTAGTAAGTAGTACATACACTTCACCCTTCTCGCTAGCATTACCGTCTCGGCTCTCCATATAGAAATACGGCCGAACAGACTTCAGGTCAGTCTCAGGTATAACTACGCTCTGGCATTAAAATCTTGAAGCGAGAAGCTCAGTTTGCGCAATGGCTTTCCTCACAACTTTGACATCTCTCACCACGGAAGACTTCCTGGTTTGGCCGCGACTCCTTCGAGCATATGCAGCGCTCATTGCCGGATTTCTGGCATTTACTCTCTGTTTCTACTCACTGAGCTGGGGGATCTACAATAGGTACTTCCACCCTCTGAAAGACATCCCTGGCCCTTTCTGGGCCTCAGTCAGCAACTTTTATGGTTATATCGCTCAATCGACCGTGTGAAGCACGAAAACTATACCCTCCCAATCCATAGGAAGTATGGAAAAATTGTCCGACTAGCTCCGAATCATATCGCCTTTTCCGACCCGGAGGCTATAGAAATCATTTACGGCCCGAAACACAACTTCCCAAAATCAGAATTCTACTTACCATTCGATTCAAAGTTATCCAAGACGCCTGATAGCTTCAGCTGTCTAGATGAAAAGACTCACAACCGACGCAGGAGGGCTGTAGCGCCGGTTTATACTCAGGCCGCAGTCCTACAATATGAACCGTGCGTTGATAGAATTATTGACCTATTTCACGCCCGCATAGAGGGAATTATAGAGTCAGGGGAAACAGTAGACATGGCTATGTGGTTCCGAAAATATACCTTTGACATTATTGGAGAGATGTTCTATGGCCGTGTTGGAGGATTCGGCTTCGTGCGTGAAAACGTGGATTACAACAACTGGGGCAAGCTGTTAGATGTGCTGCTAAGGCCTTTGACTGCCTCGCCCTATGCACCGCTGGGATTGAAGACGGTTAGCAAAGTTTTTCAAATGCTAGACTCAGAATCCCGTGCTGGCATCTTTGGTTTCTTTGAAGTGGTCAGGCAATCTCGCGAGGCCCTGAAGGAACGGCTTGCCGATATTGCTTCAGGGAAAGTTGAAAGAATGGACGATATTCTAAGCAAGCTTATCGAGACAGCGCAATCCGAGGAGGGCAAGAAATGGGATTTTGGCTTACCCGATGTGTCGACTGAGATTTTCGCTGTCATCTTTGCTGGAGCCGACACGACTGCAACAGCCCTTAGTGCGATTTTCTACTTCGTTCACAAGACACCACACGTCTTGCCAAAACTCAGAAGAGAAATCGACGAAGCTTTTGCAGACGGCAGACTAACTTGGCCCATTCGCTATGCCGACGCCAATAAATTACCATACCTTCGCGCTGTCGTGAACGAAGCCATGCGCATTCATCCATCAACAGGTATGAGTCTACCTCGTTTAGTACCAGAACCCGGCGTTGAAATTTGCGGCACATTCTTCCCTGCAGGCACAGAAGTTGCCATGAACGCGGCTGTCGTACAGCTTGATCAAGGTGTCTACGGTAAAGACGCGGAAGAGTATATCCCAGAGCGTTGGATTCGCGACGGCGAGCGCGCGGCCGCGAATATGGACCGGCATCTTCTGCAGTTTGGCTATGGTCGGAGAATATGCCTGGGCAAGCACATCTCCTACACGGAGATGTTCAAGCTTGTTCCCACTCTACTACATCGCTATGAGTTTGAATTCACAAGCGATAAGCCATGGACTGTCTCACGAGAGTGGTTGCAGCATCAGAAGGGTGTCAACGTTAAAATCAAGCGCAGAGATCATCATGTCTTGGCGCCAGAAGCCAAAGCTGCTTCAAGCTGAGAAATTTTAAGAACTCAAAGAGGCAGGTTTGGCACCATGAACGATTGAGAGAGTTGCGGGCAAGGAAGCTGGGTAGAGGGTCCTACTCATTCACTCCGCAGAACGATTGGCGCTCTGATCCATTTATGCTTTTATCAGGAGGGAGGCATGGAGTTGGAGCATTTGGGTGATCAGTCTGCAAGCACGCTATCTGAAAGTTGACTTTTTTGTTTTGCTGTAAGCTCTCCTTAGTCTTTCTAGGAAGGATATTGCATTATTCTGAAGAATTCCGGATTTACCAAGCAAGAAAATGAAAGGCTATCACTATGTCTATGATTCATGCAGTGCAACATATACACCTTACATCTCTCAAACTATAATATCCGGGTATTGTGAGGAAGGTAAGGAGACATAAACTCCAAATGTTAAGTTCTATCTAGCTCTAGCTAGAACATTGTATCACGGGTGACCCAAGTTTCTTGGACGCGCTGATGAGGGTGAATCTAACTGCTGCATTGTAATCAACGCAAGACAACGTGGGGATGGTAAAAGCACATGCAGACATCTGTACATTAGAATGAGGTAACGGATGACGGGGAGAGAGGGCCTGTCGTTTGGAAGTCGTGTTAGGATATGGTCGCCTTAGGCGGGATCTTATTATGTTTGGAAAGATTTATAGGCTAAGTCTTAGGTTGATATTCTTTATCGGATACGTTTTTCACTCTGTTGGTTTTGGCGAGGGATAGATCGTGGTTGCTAGTGATAACTACTTTTAATTTAGCATTACTTTTACCTATTCATAGCTAGACCTCCTCCTACTATACTTTTGCTTATAGTTAGCCTAAGTAACTATCCTTTTCAAGTAAGTATCGTTACTTAAGTTTAATGCTTCTTAAAAGGAGGTACCAACGGAGAAGAAGAATGTCCCGGAAAGAAAATAACTGCTGCGGAAATTTTTGCACCTTGGTTAGT
>JAJONI010001564.1:354-11518 GCA_022190145.1 Pezicula rhizophila | reverse complement strand
GTTCTAGACTCTGTATATATTAAGTAGCTAATGTTAAATTTATTTTACTTAATAAAAACGTTTATAACTATATTTTATTTTTTTAAGATATTAGAAGATGGCTTTTAAGATTAATAATATAGAATCTATTTTTATATATGTTGTACTTTTTTTAGTACTTAAAAGTATTATCTTAGTACTCTGGTCGGGTAAGGTATGTGCACAAGCTTAACGTCTATAAAGACCGCGATTCCATTCCTCAACTTTTTCTGCCTCTTTTACTTTGCTAAGGAGAATTGAATCATGGGGGATATATGTAGCTGAGCGAGAAAGCGGTCAGGCCATGATCGTGCAGAGTGAAAGGGATACTAAGTGTGACTTAGAATGGCTGCATATTTCTTTTTCTCTCGCCACGTGGATCTATAATTGGGCATATTCGATGGGATAGCGATTTGGAGGAATAGCTTTTTTATGTACTCTCAATTATTGCCTGTGTTTTAATTAAGTGGCTGTGTAGATTTAGTTTGTACTCAGTTTGATGTACATGGGATAGTTATCTCGGCAGGGCATGTGGATGCTGAGTCTTTTTATCTTTGCCTTTTAGCATCAAGTTTGCAAAGTGGATATATGTAACTGTCGGTCCATTAGGAGTTGGTATATATTGGGTTTTTAGACCTCCACCCATGCCACCAAGCAGACTAGTGTTTCTTCACGTAGTATGCCTATTGTGGTCTAGGTTATGGTCTTATTGTCGTTGTTGTTATTCCTCTAGAACTAAGAACTAGAAGAACTTGTCTACATTACACGAAGCTATACCTATTCTTTCAAGGTCGCACCAAAGCACGGCCTCTGATTGGCCGGTGGGCACGACCTCGAATACTAGAATGATGATGATGGTGAATATATTCCAACAGTAACCATTCGCACTATTCTAATAACTATCTATGTGCATTTCTAAATATCTGGCTCTGTCAAATTGTTAATGGTATCGAGATAAGAAGTTGAAAATCCCAGGTAACTACACTGGACGACCTTCACTCAACATAAATAATCATGTGAAATAACTTATACACCAACTGTTTAAAGGTACAGAAGATACAGCCACCACAGTCGCCAACTTCAGAATCAAGAGACTAATTCCCCAATATTAGTTCCCTGCCACCAACTTCTAGCGAAGCGTCTTTCTCTTGCTGGACATCGCTCCCTTCTTGAATAGGATTTTTCCTTATAAAGTTTGTGCTACTCAAGAACAACCTCCCACTCTCCTTCAATCGGTTCGTCATCAACATTAAGCCACTTCCATAAAGCTGTAGTACTATGCTTGTGCATGTTTTCCATTGTTATCCCTGCGGCCTTTACTCGACGGAAGAATAGCAACCATCCATCCATCATACCATGCACATAACACTCACCTATAAAAAGATAATTTCCATTTGCTAGAGGCCTCAGTACGTAAGGAACTTTTCCTCCAAGCAAAAGACACACCACGTCTCCGGTCTTAGTTTCCTCGGGTCCTATTGCGAAAAATGAATCATGGCCGCAAATGAAAAACGTCCTGTAGACATGAAACTGGAAAAGAAATGCCGCCAATTCTATTTCCCTCTCTATGCGAGTCGCATCTTCTTTCCAAAATCTCTCATAGCCGTGATTTTTGAAGCTTTCTGACAATCTCGGGTTTTCCAAAGTTGGCATAAGATCACCAAAAAGTGTCTTCTGAAATGCAATCTCTACATCTTCCCCATTTAATGCGTATATTCCGTTAGGGTGGAAGCTCTTAGCTATTTCAAACCACTCCTCCCATCTACCGGCTTTGAGGAAAGGTGTTGCTACCCTTTTCACTCTATACTGTTCAACCGCACGAAGTATTAATAGTCCACTACCTCTTGCTTCATGTAAAATCCTAGCCTTTGAGTTGATAGTTGCTGAATATGGACAATCTTGCGGAGAATATCCAAATACCGAGAACCTCCCGTTGAGGCTCTCAAGCTGGTTTAGGTGAACACGTATATCTCTCCTCCACTCTGGTACCCAGGATGGTAGCATATTCTTGTTCCAAGCTCCGTAGCTTGCAAAACCTAAGATCGCTAAATCGCCTTCGTGTGCAATGATTTGCCTTGCAGTTGTGATATACACCTCTTCGACCGTCATATTATAGTCTGGTGATAAATGTATTAAGGAAGCATCACTGGCAATATTGAGTAGAGCAAATACTTTATCTCTTGGGTCAGTTGCTTTGAACTCTCGCGTCATGGAAAGTAAAAAAGCGAGCGTCTTCAAGTTTCTCATCCACACGTAATGTGTGGCCGTTCCAGGGCCCGACATCAGACGCAGTTTGTCTAGCAGGCATGCCCGCTCAAGGTAGAATCCGATTTGTAAAATCTGATGAGTGATCCTTTTATCAAAGACTGAGGTATTGAGGATCAGGCGTAAATTGAGAGCAGCAATTGCAACAGAACTCCAGGACATGCGATGACTTCCACAGACAAATATAGGACTTTTGGCGTTGGCCACCTCTTGGATTATCCACACGCGCTCAAACCATGCGTTTTGGAACACCTTGCAGATTGCACTCCAAAGTCCAACACGATTGGAAATCAGATCGAAGTATTTCCGGATTACTGGGGCTCTAGACCAATCCTCATAAAGCTCTGAAAAAGAGAAGTCGCCTAGTAACCGTAATACTTCAAAAACGTATGCTGTTTTTTCTTCCGCGTCTCCGATCCAGATCAAGACATTAGTTGCAAATCGATATATCTTGTCCATCATCCGAACTTGTTCGTTTCGTTCGATTACATTATGTTGGTCAATGCATATTGTGTCAATCCATAAAGTCTTGACCTCCGTTTTGGTGCGAATATTGAGCATTGCTTTGTAGAGGTTCGGTGTAACGAAGAGAATAGCTCCATCACATATAGTAGCCAATTTGGGCTCTGCTTCACCCCAGACGTATGACAAAGCTTCATACTCGATTGATGCTTCAAGCTGAACATGTCGTATTGTATACTTAGGGACTGTATCCCTCTCACCAGGCAGCAAGTCAATAAGCCGGATGCAACTCCGGTCCTTGAGTGCAGTGTATGTGTACATGATATATGAAGATAGAAGTGATTGCATTCGAAGACGAGCAAGAAATAATAGTAATTCTTCCATTGTCGATTAAACGTAAATATGGGTCGGACCGAAACATTAAGGAATATTTTGTTAATGCGTAGTGATGAACTCTCGAACTATTGGGGATATTGTTGGGTCGTATGATTTAAACATGTGATGGCACTAGTGAGAGCTGTCGCTTCTGCTTTTGTATCTTAGTTTTCCTTGCATTCTTTGCTTTCTTCTGCAGAGACGGCACAGCCTTTAGCAGAAGTGATCGAAGTCTATTCATTGATTCCGTGCTATTCGTGCAGGCAACAAGTCATAAAAGTCTATTACATTCGGTAAAGGCAGGCAGTAAGGCTAACCATAGTACAAACGGTAAGGCAGACTTGAAGGCAGACAGTAAGCCTCTTAAAATTAGACAGGGCGTATAACTTAACTCATGATTATTACGCATGACTCGAATTAATTCGAATACTCATGAGTATACTCACAAAATTATACTCTAACTACATTGGACCCAGTCCCCTCTTATTAATAAGAGATTTTTAAATTTAGAAGAGAATTGTTAATCCCTAACGTGCGACAAATGCGCAAACGGGGCGTCATGCCACATAAATAGATTGACAAATTATGAGCACAGGTAGCTCTTCTATCTGTCTTTGAAACCTCAGGGCTGAATTTAATCGAAACCCGCCACCTCGTCGTCAATGGTAGCGCGTTGTCCTTAGACTGCAGTGAACTTATCATAGATAGTTAGGAAACCAATGATCAAGCCTTCTAAAGTTGCAACCAATCCTGCCGCGGCTAAACCGGCCTGAAAATTCTTGCTGGCTCCAGTACAAACTCCACCGACACAAAGAGAGAAGAGAAGAGCCATTACCACAGTCCAACCAAGCTTGGGATAGTTCCATCTTACCCTCAGTTTAAATCCTCGTAGGGATAATGGACTATAGATACTCCCCCACTTCAGTGATCGATAATCGCTATTAGGATGAATGATTAGCCCACGTAGAATGGCATAGCTGCCTTACTGACCGGTAACGATGGATCAAGTCCATATCCTCTAACAGCTCGCGGGTTTCTTGTCTTAAACTGCTCTGCCAGCAGTTTTTCAGTTGCCACTCTTCTCTCTTCAGTAATTCTAATTCTCTTCGAAGAAGCAGCTGTTGCACAAGCGGACATAGACTGTTTCCGCGATCATCTTCCACAACGCAGTTTACCTCATGGTATATTGTTCCATCATGCTCGACAGAGCACTCTGGCAAGTCATTGTACATCTTGTTTATTTCTGACGTGAGCTCTTGAATGTTCCGTTCTATCTCTGCATATTTAGTTGCATAATCGACCTCGTCTGCAGTAACCAGGATTCTGTTAGACCGGTCGATAGCATTGATTGTTATCTGCACATGGCTTTGTCAGAAACCATTTCAACGTCGTACCAGCTTACTACTCACATCGACAGGAATAAGTTCAAGCGTACTGGGACATATACGTCGCCAGTATCCTCGGTGTGCGTAGTACCACGATCGAATATCATGCATATCTAACAACGATCTGGTATCTGCAGGATTGACATCGAATGCAATGGTACCATTGGCCTCGTCAACACAGACGAAAATAAATTCCGAGAACCCACGTCGGATGGCTTGATTGCAGTAGTCGAATAAAATCGAGGGCTTTCCAAGTCGCTCGTGGTACTTAGCTATATTGGACCCAATCGAATGGTATATACGAGCATCGAGAGGTGGTAGCCTGCTGGGCATGATGCTGGAGAGTACCTCAGTATCGTCACTTGGCTCTTCTTGGTGGCCGGGAACACTTACTGTCGGAAGTAAAGAAACTGGAAGATATTCTTATAGTTAGATACTTGGCTCCAGTAGTCACTTTAATAATTACTTTCTAAGACTGATTGTTAGGGTAGGCTTAAGGTTACTCGTTGCCTTAAATGTTTTTTTCGTAGCTGGCAGAGTAGGGCGCGCTTAACTGTGGCGCGGTACTGTACTTCTTACTGGAGACTGACCATCTTCTCTCCAACACAGTTCGTCGACGCTAGTTTGTTTCTGGACACCGAACAGATACCTCTCTCTATTCTCTATGCTAGTCAGTCGCGAGCAGGATAAGGGTCGCCTATAACGGAAGAGAGAACGAAGAAGGATCAATGTGGTTATCGCCCCTACGTGATCCGATCGAGCGATGTAAATTGTTTTTTCCCGTGGGGCTATGGTGGCATAATAGATTAACGGAATTCAGCTTTTCTACTTATACGGAGTAGAAGTAGATAAAAAGTTGTTGATAATGATGAGTGGTTGTCGAAGAGGTTGGCAAAGCTAAGGTAGGTACGGATGCTACGGCAAAAAAAGTTATAAGAGTATAAAGCACGTACGCGACAGAATAATTAATACAGGCTGTTATTGGCTAGCTACAGCTTACTTACTTACTTAGCAAATACAGTGTATGATATAGGTTTCTGTGCGCTAGGAATAAAGTAAAGCCCCGTAGCCTTTTGCTAGGCTATTTTTTCTAGGGCGCTGTCTAGCCCTGCAGGCTGTTTGTCGTTGCCTAGCCACATCGTGCATATTTAACGAATACGGGCCTGGGTATTTGGCCTATAGTCTTATGACTTTTTGCCCTGACCTCTGTAGGTATAGGTAAATTACCTTGAGAAGTACGAGATCTGACTCGCTAAAGGAAAAGGGGGAAACAAAAGGCTGATTAGGTACGTACTTACTAATTGCATTCACGTGACGTTATCAATCGCGTAAATGAGATCATCGCGTTGCCGCGTCCCCTCGTCCCCAAATCTTTCTACTTCTGAGACGCGTCAAATCCAATCCAGAGAGTCTCCTCCACTTCCCAAATGCAACATCTCCCCACGCTTCAACATCAACATCAGCTACACAGCATCTGAAGCTGATACAGTCTTCATCATTATGGCGACTGCACGTCTACCTCAGAAGCGCATTCTGGGAGAATCTACCAGTACTCGCCGCAACATCCCCTCTTCTCCTGCGTCGGCCAAAAAAAGGAAGCTCGAACCTTTCTCATCACCCGCCGCATACCTCAAGAGCTCACAGAATGGCCCCAAAGGCAAGCTGGGCTCGAGTCAGCCCAGTCACTTTGAGTCGGAGGTGCTGGAGAAGATGACACAGGATATGGCGGATTTGAAGAAGAACAATTCCGAGAAGGATCAACAATGGGATCGGCCGAGCTTGGATGACTTCAATGCGGATACGGACAGTCTTTCTTTCCAATCAATTGAGGCCGAGGAAGGCACGCTACCTGGAACCAAGGGAGCTACTGTGAAGCTGTTCGGGGTGACAGAGGTTTGTGATGGTGTTGCGCACCACAGATGTCTTTGTGCTAACGACTTAATGTGTAGACTGGGCATTCCGTGATGCTGCACGTCACCGACTTCCTCCATTATCTATATATTGCAGCACCTATTTCGTTTCTGAGAAGCGATTGTGATGGATATAAGACCTTCTTGGAAGCCCAAGTCGCTCAACACCAGCCCGCCATTCATTCCGTACAGATGGTGCTTCGGGAAAATCTCTACGGGTTCCAGGGAAACCAGCAGAGTCCATACTTAAAGATCACAGTCACGGACCCCAAGTACATCAACAGAGTGCGGTCAGCGATAGAGAAGGGTGATGCAAACTGGAAGGGCATGTGGAAGGGAGTTGGAGATGGTGGTATCTTGACATTTGACCAGATAGAATTCGTTCTTCGGTTCATGGTTGACTGCAAGGTTCGTACCCTCTATTCCTCCCAATATACTTATTAATATAATCAGATTGCTGGCATGTCCTGGGTGGAAGCCCCATCGAAAAAATATAAGCTGCTGGAAAATTACGAGAAGCAATCGAATTGCCAGATTGAGGCTGTGATAGGGTACCGAGACTTAATCGCACATAAGCCAGAAGGAGAATGGGCGAAGATGGCACCGCTCAGAATCCTGTCATTTGATATCGAGTGCGCCGGTCGAAAGGGAATTTTCCCTGAAGCAAACCAAGATCCCGTCATTCAGATCGCCAACGTCGTTACACGCTATGGAGAGAAGAAGCCCTTTGTTCGGAATGTTTTTTGTCTGGACACCACAAGTCTGATTGTTAACACACAAATTTTCGAATATGAAAAAGAAGAGAAGATGCTCATAGAGTGGAGAAACTTTCTGGAGAAAGTCGACCCGGATGTCATTATTGGCTACAATATTTGCAATTTCGATTTCCCATACCTTCTCGAGCGGGCGAAGCACCTCAAAGTCCATGGCTTTGATCGATGGACTCGCCTAAACAACACGGTTTCGGCGTCAAAGGAAACCCATTTTTCTAGCAAGCAGATGGGTAATCGTGATACGAAAGCTACTAACACGAACGGACGCCTACAGTTGGACTTGTTGCAACTTGTACAGAGAGATCACCACCTGCGAAGCTATACTCTCAACTCTGTATCTGCTCAATTTCTTGGAGAGCAGAAAGAAGATGTCCATCACACAATGATCACTGAACTTTTTAACGGAACACCCGAGTCTCGACGAAGACTGGCAGTTTACTGTCTGAAAGATGCTTACCTTCCACAGAGGCTAATGGACAAATTATCTTGTCTAGAAAATTACACGGAAATGGCGAGAGTCACTGGTGTTCCCTTTAACTATCTCTTATCTCGTGGTCAGCAAGTGAAATTCGTCAGTCAGCTCTTCCGGAAAGCCCTTGAGCAAAAGCTTGTAATTCCAAATACCAAATCCGAAGGTTCAGATGAACAATACGAAGGTGCTACAGTTATCGAACCGACAAGAGGATATTACGATGTACCTATCGCAACTCTCGATTTCGCGTCCTTGTATCCTAGTATTATCCAAGCTCACAATCTCTGCTACACTACGCTTCTTAACAAGAACGCTATAGAGAAGCTCAACCTCATAAAGGACGAGGATTACATTGTTACCCCAACTGGTGATATGTTTTGTACAGTCAAAAAGCGGAAAGGACTCTTAGCACAGATTCTTGAGGAATTGCTTGCGGCAAGAAAACAAGCAAAGCGGGAGTTGGCTGTCGAGACTGATCCATTCAAAAAGGCTGTATTGAACGGTCGGCAACTGGCTTTGAAGATTAGCGCCAACAGTGTTTACGGTCTAACAGGTGCGACTGTTGGGAAGCTACCATGTCTTCAGATTGCTAGTAGTACTACTGCTTATGGTCGACAAATGATTGAGAAGACTAAAGGAGAGGTGGAAGCCAAGTATAGCATCGCGAATGGCTATACTCACGATGCGCAGGTCATCTACGGTGATACTGATTCAGTCATGGTGAAGTTTGGTACAAAAGACTTGGCAGAAACTATGAAGCTCGGGGAGGAAGCAGCAGAGTATGTGTCTTCGAAGTTTATTAAGCCCATCAAACTAGAGTTTGAGAAGGTTTACTTCCCATATCTTTTGATCAACAAGAAACGTTATGCTGGTCTATACTGGACGAAACCCGAAAAGTACGACAAGATGGACACTAAAGGTATCGAGACGGTGCGACGAGATAATTGCCGGCTAGTTCAGACGGTCATCGAGACTGTCTTGCGAATGATCTTGATTGATCAGGATGTGCAAGGTGCTCAAGAGTACGTCTTATTTCTATTTTCCATTCTCCTTCACTTTGTGACAAGCATTGACAGAATCCAGCTACGTCAAAGATACCATCTCCGATCTCCTTCAAAACAAAATCGATATGTCTAAACTCGTCATCACCAAAGCCCTCGCTAAAGCTGATTACGCCGCCAAACAAGCCCACGTTGAGTTAGCTGAACGCATGAAGAAACGAGATGCCGGGTCTGCCCCAGCACTCGGTGATCGTGTCGCCTACGTTATCATCAAAGGTTCAGCTGGCGCAAAGAATTTTGAACGGTCTGAAGACCCACTCTTCGTACTCGAGAACAATGTCCCCATCGACACAAAGTATTACCTCGACAACCAGCTTGCCAAACCTCTCAGTCGTATATTCGAGCCTATCCTTGGCGAGACGAAGGCCAAGTCCTTGCTCACTGGAGATCACACACGTACTATCTCCGTTGCAGCCCCTTCGATCGGAGGCCTTATGAAGTTTGCTAAGAAAACGCAGACGTGCATGGGCTGCAAGAAACCACTAGTCGGGAAAGAAGAGAGTGGTGGTGCTGTCTGCTCAAACTGTGCGCCTCGCGTCGGCGAACTCTACCAGAAAACACTCAACAAGGTCTCTGATCTTGAAGTCCGCTTTAGCAGACTTTGGACTCAATGTCAACGATGTCAGGGTAGTATGCACTGTGAAGTCATTTGTAGTAGTAAGGATTGTCCTATCTTCTATATGCGCATGAAGGCGAAGAAGGATGTCGAGGATGCTGGGAAGGAACTGGTAAGGTTTGATCACGATGCTGCTGCTACTTGGTAGTCGGGAGCTTGTGGTGATGATAATTTCTGTAACGAGTCCCTGAATGACTGGCGTATTGGGTTCCTGGGTCTGGGCTGACTTGGGATTGGGTTTAATTAAATATCGGATAGTATGATATGGGCATATAAGCGGCGTATAGTTCCCAGATATCACAATGAACTGCAAGTTTTATATGATCAAATCACTTCACTATCGCCTTGCTTATACGCGATCCTGCTGAGAGTTCTTGGTGCCCAGTTCAAGTTCGTTAAAACAGGTTAATATTTATCTTGTGTCATATATTAATAATAATAGATACCAGGTTGTTAGATTTCTAGAAGTAGAAGTCGAAGAGTAGATGATCCATTAAGTTAAATTAAGTTAGCACTGTAAGTGACTTTGCAGAACAGTAACGGCGAGCGGATATATTGTATTATATTTTTTTTCTTCATTACATTTGACCAATGCCACATCCACCAATTACAATGGGCTTTGCTTCATATGAGATCCCGTCCCGGTTTCTGGGAAACGGCGGGGGATTGAAGGGGTCATCTGTAAGTCGGACGAGATTCGGAAATTCGGAATGACGATGATTTAGACTAAACGACTTCCTCGGCGCGGGGTTAGCTGTGCATGTACAGTAAGAAACAGGTCACGACCACCACTGCAGCTTTTTTCTTTTATGTAACCTCAACAATCACCATTTATATATATAAGAACAGGTTTCCTCCCATTCCACAACTCATTCTTGTCTCTCTGTCACGTACCTCTCTCAAATCAATTCCTCGAATATCACACAGCAAAGATGGCAGCAGATAACTCCAATATCGCAGTTCTTGATGTTCGTTTACCCCGCAATTGCTTCCAACTCCTCTTTTCCAACCTCACTGCTGTCCCCTATCTGAAGGTACACACAACTAACAACAAAAACCACTCACTAACAAAAAAAACCACACAACCAGACCTCCCTAATCCCCCGCCTTCCCGCCTCCTCCCAAACCCTTTTCGAAGCTAAAGCCGTCAAAGCCCTCACCTTCGAATCGATCGCCCAGCAACTAGGCCGATCCGAAGTAGCAGTAGCAGCCCTCTTCTACGGACAAGCGCAAGCCTCTCCCGCCGACGTCGAAAAGCTGTCATCAATCCTCGATATCCCGCACGAGACATTGGCGAAGCAACTCCTTGGGTTTCCGGATCGAGGAAGGGCCGGTCCCATGCCTCCGGTTGAACCGTTGATCTATCGATTGTATGAGATTGTTCAGAATTACGGGTATGCTTATAAGGCGGTGTTGAATGAGAAGTTTGGGGATGGGATTATGAGTGCTATTTCTTTTTCGACGAAGGTTGAGAAGGAGGTTGATGAGCAGGGGAATAATTGGGCGGTTATTACTTTGAGGGGGAAGTGGTGAGTTTGATTTTTGAT
Organism: Pezicula rhizophila; assembly: GCA_022190145.1. Taxonomy (NCBI): domain Eukaryota; kingdom Fungi; phylum Ascomycota; class Leotiomycetes; order Helotiales; family Dermateaceae; genus Pezicula; species Pezicula rhizophila. The sequence goes on along the minus strand of JAJONI010001564.1, from coordinate 634 downwards.
TTTTTTTTTTTTTTTGCCTCTTTTGTCTCTTTTTCCTTTCACTTTTCATTCCGTTTTGTTTTGTGGTTTTAGGTGTTGGGTGTTGGTTGAGGATGGGATTAGAGAGATTGGAGTTATGGTATGCTTTGCTAACGTGGTGAATTGTAGGCTTCCATTTAGTCGATTCTAGAGTGTTGAGTACTCATATGATCGGCAAGTGGTATTCTGTTTTGTGGTACTTGATGAATCATAGGAGCTTGAATTTGCATGGAATTTGCATGGCTGTCTGCAATGTATATAT
>JAJONI010001563.1:551-11526 GCA_022190145.1 Pezicula rhizophila | reverse complement strand
TATTTAGAGCTACCTTGTTAGATATTTATAGAATATACTGAAATATGTATATTTTTTAAGATACAAGATCCATATATCAAGAGCTACACGCAATTCTAACAATTCGGGATTTGAAATCGGAATCTAAGCCCCGTATATCCCTATATTAGGTTCTGGATTCGTTGCCGAGCGTGCCCTAATTGAAAAACAATGTTTCTGAATTACGGAATACGAAGCAATCAATCATATGCAAGGCAAATGGTGACGCGTCAGCAGAGATCTTCGTCCAAGCATTTGTTCATGCATGCATTATTGAACATCTGCTGATGTTTCTGATCTCGATCCAAAAACAATCTTATCTTATCAGATCGATCGATCAGATTCGTATCATTCGTAAGTCTCATTTGAAGGTCTCTTGTGGGATTCACATTGACACTGGGACCTATGGAGAACTCAGTGGGGTCTAGCGAGGGCAATCGCGTAAAAATATACTTTATATGGAATGTGGGCCAATTCTCTAGTGCCCTGTAGACCTCCCTGTAGAACAAATCTGCTGGGCAGAAACCAAGGCGGTCTTCAGAACACTGGCCTGCAAAGACCCACCATCATATTGTATCGTTAATGCGAGAGATAGGCGACCGATATAGGACAAAATGCGGGGATACAAGATGGAATTATTGGTCCAAATTTTCCTACAGAGGTGCACTGTCCTCTCTTAGTTCAATGATGTTTCTTTGTTCATATCGGCACTTGGTTTTGATAATCTATCAACGAGATTCTAGCCTACGAGTATCAGAGACATTTGCCAATAGGGGGTTATGTTTGGATTCTTCACAGTCTATAGGAGCTTACTTGGTTGTGTATTTATTGGCTTGAGATTCCCGCCAAGTCTTTCTAAATTCAAGCCTCCAGCTATCATTCGTTCAGCGGTGCAAGCCTTTCGTTTTCAACCATGTTATTTTTAACTACTTTTACTCTTTTCTCTCTCGCTGCCACAGCATTTGCTACGCCAGCAAACTACTATAAGCGAGACAATTCGACAAGTGTTTGGAATACAACTACCTGTGGCGATGATCAGCTGGAAATCGTTAAAGAATGGACGAACATGACTTCAAGCGAGAAACAAGCATATATCACGGCAGAAAAATGCTTGTGGGCACTTCCTTCCACTTCTGGCCTCACTGGTGCCACAACCAGATTTGAGGATCTGGTTGCTCTTCATCAGAACATGACTCCCACTATTCATGCTGTTGTAAGTAGAAAACCAGCGCTGCAATTGAATAGCTACTGATAGGAAGGATATACAGGGCCAATTCTTGCCATACCACCGTCTTTACATGAAATTGCATAAACACCTGTTGCAAACCGAGTGCAACTATACTGGCCCCATGACGCAAGTCTCACTCTACTTCTTCTCCTTGAAGCATACTAACAACAAGATCAGTTGGTGGGATGAGACCCGCGATGCTGGCGACTATCTAAACTCCCCAATCCTCGATGCCGACACGGGATTTGGCGGAAACGGTAGTGCGACAGACGATTTATGTGTGGTTGATGGGCCTTTCGCAAACTCAACATGTCATGTTGGCCCAACTACTACTTATACTCCTGCCGGCTTTTGTCTCAAGCGAAAGGTGAACGAGGAAAATTCTGCTGGTGCTGCGCAGAGCATTGTTGATGGGTGTATGAATATTACGGATTATGCTGATGCTGGCATTTGGTGTATTGGTGACTTGCCTCACACTGCGTATGTGTTTCCCATTTCTCTCTTCGCTGCTTTCCCCGTAAATCTCGCTTGTAGTCACCCTTCCCTTGCGGAACGGAGTTTTGGTTTTGTGGATGACAGCACAGAATTTATCCTTGCGAATCTCGTCCTTCAAAGATGAAGATAAATTTGGAGAATACATTCTTACTGATCATTTTTAGCGGCCACGGAGGAGTTGGTGGAGGTGTTGAGGGAAGCATAGGTGTAAGTTCAAACCCGATCCACCTGCTATTAAAAATTATCTTCTGATCGTACTTTGTCTCTACAGGATATTTATGTCAGTCCAAATGACCCATTGTTTTACCTCCACCACGCATACATTGACAGACTCTGGTATTTGCCTCTCCCTCATCCTTTATGGCAACTTTACTAATACATCGAAGGTGGAAATGGCAAAGCGCTGATATTGAGGACCGCCTCTATCAGATTGGTGGCTACACGACTTACCCTAGCACTGGCATCCCAACGACTTTGGAGTATGAGCTTGATCTCTTGGGACTATGGGATAACAAGCTTGTTGGCGATGTTATGGATCCCCACAATTCTTTCTTGTGCATGGATTATGATTATTGAGGATCAGTTGCGGATGTGCTGAGAAGAAAAGTTTTCTTTTTCTATTTCACAGTTTGGTTTTTCTTTTGTATCTCGTGGTTCTCTTCTTGATGGTACTGTATGATTGTATTAGACTGGGAATTTGCAAAATGGTTTGATTTTTTATTGGGTATATTGGAAGTGTTTGTCGTGAGGTCGGTACCATTTATTGATCTGCATCATTCTCTTTATGCTTCAAGGTAAGTTTGAAGAAGGGTAAGTCTACTTCGTCCTTTGCAAGTTGCTGCATTGACTGGTCTGTACTGTATAAACTTGTTCTGTTGAGAATTCCGGCATGTGGTATGAGGGAATAGTTTAACCTGTACCTCGGAGGCTCTAAAATAGTTGCCAGAATAAATACATACGTCATATGTAAGTAATTCTTGTTTTGGTAAATGAAATGTGACAATTGATATTCAGCAGCTCGAGCCAATAAGCGATCGTAGGCTTGCCTCCTCCACTTATCTCTGGTTGCTTAGCTTTTGTCTGCAATGTTGAAAGTCGAAACAAAAAATGCCCCTTTCGGGTGTCCAACGAATAGGGGAATATAAAGATAGGGGAAATAAGCGACACGAAGAAGGAAATTAGTCGTCACGATAAGCCGAGGTTGTTTGAACAATGGAGCATCGTCAAACACAATAAATAATGATGAAATTCTCGGACATCTGTCATAACTGGCAGCAAGCCCGACTTGGTGAACAATCTATGCCTTGTTATAAACGCTGCGTTACGCCCAAAACCTCATTACCTCGGCACAAAGAGTCCTTATAGAGGGTACAAGTGGGTATAAGTTACGGGGCCACCCCTTCACTTTTTCAGCGGCAGCCCCGAAGATCTCGGTACGGCACCAAAATCAGCCACTCTAGCCACTCCCGTGCGTATGATACCTGCGGTCTGATATTTAACCCGAATCGGGGGGTCGGTGTTTGTTGACGTGTTGGGTAGCAGCCAGCTGAAGAAGTGTGAGTACAACTGTCAAAGATCGCAACACAAGTACCACACGCAAGGCTAAACATGGAAACGGATGTTCATGCTATTAGATACCCATACTTATCGCTTTATGCATATCCTAACCTTAAAGAAATAACGGCATGATAGTGCCATCACTATCGGTGCCGCTTCAAAACTGATCCTCCCGCTCTCCGTTGGCTTTCAACGAACCATATATATCCTGAAGGTTATCTTCAGGTTTCCCCCTTTACTTTCTTCTCATATTTCTCTACTATTTCCAGTCCTCTCTCATATTACCCTCAATCTCTCCCGCCGCCTCTCCTTCTTTTCCTCTCGTTATCTCCACTCTCCACGATGACAGAGCTTATTCCAGGTCCAGCAGGGTTGCCCTTCCTGGGCAACGTTAATGATATTGATGCGGTAAATACTATGGCCAGCTTGGGTCGATTGGCAGATATCTATGGTATGCGCCCACTTCTCTCCAACAGTTGTAGGAACTTCAATGCTAATGTGTTCTTCCTCAAACCAGGTCCTATCTTCAAGCTGAATCTCGGCGGCTATGAAAAGCTTTTTATCTCGAGCCACGAATTACTAGACGAAGTATGCGACGAAAAGCGCTTCTCCAAGATCGTTCAGGGCTCCTTGGAAGAGGTACGCAATGGGGTTGAGGATGGATTATTTACAGCACACCCAGGAGAGCACAATTGGTATCTATATACGTTCACTAAAGTGCATCCCCCCAGATGCTGACTGGCAACGTAGGGAGGTTGCACATCGCGTTTTGATGCCTGCCTTTGGCCCTCTCTCGATCCGATCCATGTATGGAGAAATGCACGATATAGCCTCACAATTGGTGGCAAAATGGGCAAGGTTTGGTTCTAAAGAGAGGATTAATGTGACGGACGATTTCACACGGTTGACACTGGATTCTATTGCCTTGTATGCTGTTCTAGACCTATGAACTCGACGGACTTGAGACTGATAACACACAGGTGTGCTATGGATACTCGGTTCAACAGTTTCTACCACGAAGAAATGCATCCATTTGTGGACGCCATGGTGGGCATGCTGCTAGAGTCCGGGAAGCGAGCTTCGAGGCCGGCCTTTGCGAATTACCTCATGCGATCGTCTCAGCAACAATACGATGCAGATATTGCTCTATTGAAAAAAGTGGCCAAGGAAGTAGTCGCTGAGCGAAGGGCAAACCCATGCGACAAAAAGGATCTGCTGAATGCCATGATATTGGGCAGGGACCCAAAGACAGGCGAGGGACTCACAGAAGCTAGCATCTTAAACAACATGATCACATTCTTAATTGCTGGTATGTGTCCAAACAGTTTTGTAACCAACGTCACTAACATAACTATCAGGCCACGAAACAACTAGTGGAATGCTGTCCTTTTTATTCTACAACCTCCTCAAGAGCCCTTCCGCATATCAAACCGCCCAGCGCGAGATCGATGATGTAATTGGGCGCGGACCAGTCACAATTGATCACCTCTCTAAGCTCCCATATATTGAGGCCTGTCTCCGAGAAACGCTGCGGTTAACACCAACTGCGCCTGCATTCACGCTACAGCCAAAGGGAGACAGTTCTGAGATCATTGGTGGGAAGTACGAAGTTAAACCTGGTCAGCCAGTAATTGCATTGCTACAAAAGGTTCACCGAGACCCTGCAGTCTATGGCGCAGATGCAGAGGCGTTCAGGCCCGAGAGAATGCTTGATGAGCCTTTCTCAAAATTGCCCAACAACAGCTGGAAGCCGTTCGGCAATGGTATGCGAGGATGCATTGGAAGACCTTTTGCTTGGCAGGAGGCTCTTTTGACAGTTGCTCTCCTGTTGCAAACTTTCAACTTTCGTTTGGACGACCCAAGCTACACCCTTGAGATCAAGCAGACACTAACCTTGAAGCCTAAAGACTTCTTCATGCATGCCACGCTCAGAGACCACATCGATCCGATTTACATTGAGAAGATGATGCATGTTGATATGTCCAATGATGTGGCGCAGGGAGAGAAAAACCGAAAGGTTGTGGCGGTGGCAGTTCCGGGAAAGCAAAAGAAGCCCATGACAATCCTGTACGGTTCGAATGCAGGAACATGTGAGGCGTTGGCCCAAACCTTGGCAAGAGTCGCTTCGGGAAGGGGTTTCAATGTCCAAGTTGATCCGCTTGACACTGCTGTTGATAAGGTTCCAAAGGATCAGCCAGTGGTCTTGATCTCGGCATCATACGAAGGCCAGCCACCAGATAATGCGGCGCACTTTGTGGAGTGGCTTCAGAAGTTGGAAGGTGGAAAACGTTTGGAGGGCGTCAAGTACGCTGTCTTTGGTTGCGGAAATCGTAAGTTCTGACCCTTTCAAAAATGTGACGCCTCAGGGCTAACAGTTAGATACTAGGTGATTGGGTTTCCACCTTCCACCGTGTCCCTAAGCTCTTGGATACTTGCTTTGAGCAGAATGGAGCCACAAGAATCACAGATATCGGCCTCGGTGATGTAGCAGCTGGCGATATCTTCAATGATTTTGACAGCTGGCAAGACGAGCATTTGTGGAAGGCACTTGGTGGGGAGGATGATGGCAGCGACGATTCGGGATTGGAGATCGAGATTGACACCAACTCTCGACGATCGACACTAAGACAAGATGTTAAAGAGGCGGTTGTGGTGAGCAACCAAGTCTTGACCGCCGAAGGAGTACCAGAGAAACGTCACATCGTTCTGAAGCTGCCAACCGGTATGACTTACAAGGCTGGAGACTACTTAGCTGTGCTACCAATCAATCCCTCAAAGACGATCCGTCGGGTGTTGAAGCATTACGGCCTACCTTGGGACGCAATGTTGACAATTAAGTCTGGTGCCAACACAACCCTCCCTACCGGCTATCCGATTTCAGCAATGGATGTATTGGGTGCATACGTTGAACTTAGCCAGCCTGCAACTCGGAAGAACGTAGCTATAATTGCTGCTAGCACTGAAGATGCGGCCATCCGTGCAAAGTTACAGGCACTAGCCGGTCCCGAGTTCGAACATGAGATTTCAGAAAAGCGTCGCTCTCCACTTGATCTTCTAGAGGAATATCGCGCTGCCACTCTGCCTTTTGCCGAGTTCCTCGCCATGCTTCCTCCAATGCGCATCCGTCAGTATTCAATCTCCTCGTCGCCACTGCAGGACCCTACGGTTGCGACGTTGACCTGGTCAGTTCTGGATAAAGTCCATAAAGCATCGGATGCGAAGCGATACCTGGGAGTGGCATCCAACTATCTCTCGGGCGTGGAAGAGCATGATCGTATCCATGTAACCGTCAAGCCCAGCTACGGAACATTCCACCCCCCGAATGATATCGAGAAGACTCCGGTTATTATGTTCTGCGCTGGAACTGGTCTTGCTCCTTTCCGTGGATTTTTGCAAGAACGGGCATGTCAAGTTGAAGCTGGTCGAAAACTTGCACCGGCATACCTATTTATTGGTTGCGCACACCCAGACAAAGACAGACTCTTCGTTGACGAACTTTCGCAGTGGGAAAAGGCTGGCATTGTGAACATATTTTACGCTTATTCGAAAGCCCCAGAACAAAGCAAGGGCTGCAAATATGTTCAAAATAGACTATGGGAAGAAAGGGTAGAGATGACCGAAGTCTTCAACTCCGGGGCGAAACTCTACGTCTGTGGCAGCGCGGCAGTCGGCGAGGGAGTTGCAACAACAACTAAAAAGATTTGGCAGGAAGGTGCGGCAGCACTTGGAAAGCCGAAGACGGACGAAGAAGTCGAGAAGTGGTTCGAAGGTATTAAGGGCGAGAGGTATTCGAGTGACATTTTCTCATGATGATGGATAGAGATGAGTTTAGCATTGGCGTCTAGGTCTAGAAGGTGATTCGATTGCATATCGGCATAGGTTATTAGATTTGGTTTGAGGTTTGAGGTTTGAGGTTTGAGGTTTGAGGTTTGATATTAGCGGATAGAACAATTCTAGAGGCTAAATTAAAAGTAAATGGTTTCGTTGCTCAATTCGTCGTTGCAGTTGTTAATTATCAGACCTGTCAACTTGACTATGTCCATAAATTCTGTGATGCTCGTCCTTAGCCTAAACACCACGTCTGGTCGCCTATTTATTTAGCAAAAGGATATCAAGGTTCAAAAGATATAACTTCTCTAGTTTTGCATCTGTCCTCAGCCATAGACTTATTAGAACTGCAAACATTCTGGCAGTTCACGTTTCTGATTCTGTCCTCTCAAAAAATCACCAGATATGAATATTAGCCACTCTTAAGAGGGTGAGACTGTCAGCAGGATCCTCAGAGTCAAAAAAGAGATTGCGTAACCACCACCCCTGCTACGTTTCGAACTGTACCCGCCAATCACCAATCAACTCTCTGTTTGATGTTTTTCATCGAAACAATCTTTCAACAACCACAAACATGATTTTGTAATGTAGATAGCTAGATAGCCAAGGCATTTTGTTTTCTGTTAGAGAACAAGCTCTTTGTGCGGATACTTTTGTAAGATCTACAGAAGTATCTCGTTCATTGCAACGAGACCGATGGTCCTCGCTAAATATTCCCGACGATGATAGGATCGATCGCGTATTGCGCAACTAATCTATTTTAAACCCAACTGCCGAGTAATCCTTACGGGGAAAGTTTCAAGGATTCAAGCGTGGCAAATAAATCAATAACGAGGCAAACGAAAAGTTACGAAACGCGTCCTTTTGGATGATAGGCTGTCTCAAATGCGGTGGGAGTGGGTGGGTGAGTCGACTCTTTAGCTGACGCGAGCACTGAGGGGTAAAAGTCAGCCTACCGTATGTAAGGCTTTCGAGCGTTCCAAGTAGAGTTGTGAACTCAGTATATAATTTCTTGGACCGCCAAGTATATTTACTTGTCTTTTTCTCTTGGTATCCCAAGTCATTTGCTCTTGCTTCATTTTTCAACTTCTTCTTTTCATCTTCATCACCACAGGCCCATCACTTGTCACTTCACTCTTTACAGCGGGCCTGTTCATTTTTTCCTCTCTTCCGTGTCCTCATCGTCTGGCGACCTACCATTCTACCATTTCAATCACTTCAACATCTTTTCCAGAAAACCAAGAAAATCCCTAAACTCGCATTCACTTCCCACAACACAACCGGCCAGCCAAAATGCAACTCCCATCCCTCCTCCTAGCCCTCGCCATCCTCACTACAGCCATCACGGCAACACCTCTACCGGCCAACAAATTCCGCCTTCCCGAACACAGCACCGCAGCCCGGGAACTCTCCCGCGCCGGAAATCTAGCCGCTAGATCAGTTGTCCACACACCAAACCGGGCTGTCCATGCCGTTTCCGAACTTATCCCCAAGGCTGAGGTGGTAGAAGCGAAGACAGAGAAGAGGGATAAGAGAGCCTTCTGGGATTGGAGTGGTGGGATTTTGTAAATGGAGGGATGGTGTAGTTGAGAGAGATTGTTGTTGATTCATGTAGTAAGTGTTATCTTTTGTTAGTATATTGGAGATGGATGTGTGCTGATGGTGGTTTTCTTAGCATATCGGGTATTGTGGTGTGATTTACGTTAACACGGAGGCGTTTTGGGTGGATCTTTTTGGGTGACGGTGCTGGAGCTTGTTCGGATTGGCGATGCGATGCGAGGCTTGAGGAGATTTGGGGGTGGGGTGGTTGGGGAAAGATCCTTAAGGGGATGAGATTTGTAGAGCAGTTAGGAACTGATTTCAATGATGGGAGTTGAAAATTAAGACTTTGATTCTTCAAGCAGTGAGTGGCCTCGGTGACACGCTCTTCTTTCTCGAGAACACTGTACGTGTTAAGTATCCCGTGCCCCGTGCCACCTAAGCACCCTCTACCCTGAAGCGACTACCTACAAGGTCTCGTTAAATAATCGTCGGCTTTCAGATGATGTAGTATTGCTTAAATTATCTTGCATCATGGCCTTTACCATAAGCAATTTATATTTCACTTATTGCCATTACTAGATCTCGTAACGTTAACTCCAAATCTAACACCTCGTTTCCTCAAATCACTCTATAGCCCACACTCCCATCCCATTCCATATCAACTATCAATCTTCTTCTCCTTTAATCCTTCCAACTTTCCCTTAGCCATCTTTAACAAACCACGCACTCTCACCGTGCCATAGCTATCCAAAAACTCCACAACCCTCTCAATCCTCTTCAAAGTCCCCCCTTCCCCATCATCACCAGTCTCTCCCTCCTCAAAACTCAAAAGAAACATATACTCGCCCGTATACTCCCAATCAACCTTCTTCCCACCTTCTCCCCCTCCCTCTGCAACAATAGCCATAACCTGCGGAACCCACACCGGCGAAGCAGTACACCAAATCAAGACTTGATTAGCGGCAGGGTTATCAATCATTTCCTTGACTTTTAAAGGGAATGAAGATATTACGGGTGTTAATGTTTCAATGTGTGCAATGAAGGCATCGTTTGATAGAGGGGGAGGAGCGATGGAATGTGGTGCGAAGTGGTGCGTACAGTTGGGGGTCCGGCCTGCGAGGCAGTCGCTCTTGGAAAGTGTGGTGAAGGTGTTGATGAAGGCTAGTGCTGATTTTTGCCTCGCTGCCGAGGAGTTGTCGGCTGGAGTGGTTGTTATAGCTGCCATGGTTCTTTTAGTTGTGTTGTGATCTTCTTTAGATATAATGCTTGGAGGAATAGAGATGACGGGTTTTGTGATACGGTTTGAATGAAGAGATGAACGATTTTAAAAAGTCGGGGAGAAAGAGAATTTTTGTGGTATGCGGATAATTCTGGCGTTTTCTTACACTTGAGCATTATTGGGGTTTGGTACGAAAGTACGGAGTAAGATCGGAAATAACACGTTGCTGGGTTTATGTCCGTGGAGAAATTGGTCGGATTTAAACACGTTGAAATGCGGCGTAGTACTGCGTTAAATAGTATCATTATTGGCTCTAGATTGAAGAGAGCAGTTGGAGTAATTGTTAAACTATTTCTATGCCGGCCATAACAATTAGTCGAGGAGTGCAAACAGGTCGTCTGGCTGGATTGTCTAGGCTCTGATATCTCACTCGTGTTAGGATTAATGTGTAACAACCAGCTGTTGTTATGTTTATTGTCTATATAAAGGCCCACTATATGAAGGTCCACTGTATGAAGGCCCACCTAATGGAAAGCGAAAGATTGATAAAACTCCTGCCTCTAGGCTAATTATGGCCCTATGTCTAGTTGTCCTAATCTTATCAGGGGACTTTCTAGGAGTTATACTAGAACAATTACAATACACCCTAGCGATCGGTCGTTCTAATAAAGCTATCTAAGACCTTAGAGTATCTGAAACTCTTCTTCGAAGTTAGATATTTAGTTAATATAAAGAGGACAGCAGCGGATAACGGGGCCAACGTGACGGAAAGGACAGTGTTGATTGGTGTTGAGGCCATAGCAATAAAGAAGATCTGGCCATTTGAAGAACTTTTCCCCGCCTTCTCAATACAGACGAGACTTTCTATCCTTCGTTCTACCATTGATAATGAACGAGTGCAAATTGGAGCTTAGTGATATGTAGATCACAAAAGAAGGGCATGTTCTTTAATAGGCAAGCGGGTCACGAATGTCACGGTGTAAACTTGTGATGGAACGTTGTATCAAAAGTATGGCCATTTCCCCTCATGGATTGTGGTTGCTAGTCAGTTCTATTTCAATTAAGGTAGTGTATTGTACATACGCACG
>JAJONI010001562.1:0-11529 GCA_022190145.1 Pezicula rhizophila | reverse complement strand
AAACTCTTTATACTAAGATTAGTCTAAGAAATTGCTAAGGAGCTCTAATTTCTTGTCTTATAAGATAAAGCTTACTCTATTAAGACAATTGAATATCCTCTGAATTATAAAGATACTGCTCTACAAAAAGGACGACCTCTCGCATACCCTCTTCTGTAGCCTCACCCGTTGGGTACAAGGTAAAAGCATGACAAGCTCCATCCACTATATCTAGCTGAGCCTCATTCGCCGCCTTCTGCCATTCCAGAGCCATGAAAACCGTATCATCAAAAAGGGGGTCGACTGTCCCTACCAGGAAATGCGCAGGAGGCATATTCTGCAGATCTGCATATAATGGGGAAACCCTGGGCTTCTTCCGATCCGCAACAGGGAAATGTGCAAAATTCGCCTCGACGAATCTAATCAAGTCTTCCTTACCTACAAGAATGGAGCGCTTGTGAGTCAAGACAGATGGGGTAAAAGAGACATCGAAGATCCCATAGCCAAGAATCAGTGCAGCCAACCGCGATCTGACATCGATACCGTGCTCATCGCGAAGCGCCAGTGCCACGGAGACAGTATACCATGCACCTGCCGACTCGCCACCGATAATTCTTAGTGGTACTCCAAGTGTACGAACTCCTTCCTCTGAGAGTGCGTAGAGAGCCGCATCTACGCAGTCATTTAGCCCAGTAGGGTAGGGATACTCCGGCGCGAGGCGATACTCTACAGACACCATCGTCAATCCCAGGGCCTCGGACAGTCTAGTCAGGTATGGATCATAAGATGCATTGCTGCCAAAGACGAATCCACCTATTTACTCATAGTGAGTTAGCTTTGCTTTATGTATTCATGCAGTCATCCTTCACTTTATGGGATTCTTGATGCAGCTTACCACCGTGAAAGTGAAGCCAGACGCCTCTTGCCGGCTTCGTTTCTGGCATGATAACTCGTAGCTCAACCTGGTGACCATCTCGGGCGGTAATATTGACCAACTGAGCCTTTGGGTTCAATACAGGCTTAGGAAACCCATGGGTACCTTGTTGACGAGCCTGCCTGAACATCGCAGGGGAGGGAAATTCATACCATGGAGTAGTATTCTTGAGATCTTCTTCGAATTTGTCAAGAAACTCCAGGCGGGACTTACGAACAGCATCGGGGACGTATCTCGGCTGAACGATGAGTGAAAGGGTCATTTTGCAGGACTGGTGCTGAACTCAAAGAATTGGTTTGGTCGGTCCGTTGTTCGTAAGCTTTAAGGGGGGGGTGATGGCAACGTTGTGAGAGCTGGGAGAGGTAGCTTACAAGGTTTGACCATTTCGATGAATTTAATACCATAAGTTGACCAATGTTTCTTGTCTCTTTTTTACCCCGGAATGCTCGGACACGGGTGAGCGGAATTATGGTCACGGAAGTATAGAAGGTTGTTTAGATCATTACAGTATCGTCGGTGAGCACAGAGACAAGTAGCGGACCGATCACGGAAGGCCGGATGTGCCTATGCCACAACTACAGTACGATACTACCCGGACTAAGTTACTTTATGCTCCGGGCTGATCTACATAGTATAGTTACTAATTTATATGCCTAGCATATGCTTCTTTATGCAGTATATATTATTTTATATACATTTAGTATGTGCTTATTTTATTTATATAGTATATACGGCCGTAGAGAAATTTCATATTAGTGTGCCTATACAGACAGTACTAAGTGTACAGTACTTGTAAGCCCTATAATTACAGGCAAGTAGATGCCTATAGTCACAGGCTGTACTCCCTATAATTATAGGCTAAATCCCCTATAAATATAGGCTACGTAATACTATAACTTTTAAATAGTACTTCTATAATACCTATTTTTTTCCCTACTTACACTATAATTATAGGGCAAAGAGCTTATAGTTATAGGGTATGTGCCCTGTAATCGTAGGCTATCTCCTCCAAAGATAGCTTCTAAAGCAGCTACGCTTTAGAACCTAAACAAGCTAAGTTAAGTTGTGCTACCCGTTATAAAACACATGCCTGCTAACAAGGAATACTCTCTCAGGGCACTTGCCGTGCCTGATTCCGGTTGCATCTCACCCCTCTTCCCCGCAAGTACGCATAGCACCCTCCTTCTTCCTCATTATCTATCTTATTATCTACTCTTTCCGCCGTCTTCATTCTTCGAGACGTTATTGTTCTAAAGAAGTTGATGACTACATTACAGCACATAGACTTGATCTATGCAGGTTAAAGGGCCATCGTCGAGACGTGAAAAATACGCGCCGAGAGCATGGTGATACCCCTCCTCCTCCATATCTCTTCTTGTCATTCGAGTGTGCCACTAACGCATCTACTTAGCAATTCATGTCAACAGCGCAAGGTTAAGGTTGGCAAGCCAGTTGTTTCGCTCTGCATCGTAAAGGCCGACTAACTAACCCCTTCGATAGTGTTCCGGTGAGCCCGCGTGTTGGCAGTGTCGGAATCGCAACGCAGAATGTATCTTCTCTGCTGTTGATGAGCACAGTGGTGAGCGAAACTCCCGCAAACGCCGTCGGATCTTGGGGTATGTGGGTTGAGGAAGAAGAAGAAGAAGGAGTTTTGTAACCCAAAGCCGTTAACCCATATCCCAGTGCTCGCCAAACTGCGAATTCGTCGACGGAAGACAACGCGATGCTAAATCAAATTGGCCAACTCCAGCAAGATCTTGCTAAACTGACGCAGCAGTATCGCAAACAAACGGCTAGCACTGCTGACAACGAAAAGCCAACGTTCTCTTTATTATTTTCGCCGCCGCCCAGCGGTACCCAGGACGTAAACTTCAGCACTTATGTTTCGACGGTTAACGATGACTTGAACAGTGACCATTCCAATACTGTTGACGAAACTGACGCCGACTCGCCTGACAGCATCGAGTTAGACACCTTCGAGCTGGTGAATATCTGGCCTGGGACCTTGGCTGTGTGTTCCCAAATCAGTGCTTTGCGACTCTCAGCAGGGCAAACCTTCGACTTTCTTCAACCGAGCATTTTCAAGCCGCGCGAGACAATCGAGGTCACGCTGCCGAAACCACAGGAGTTAAGCAGCCTTCTCAAAGTCTTTTACCGAGAGTTCAATTTATATTTTCCCTGCCTACATTATCAGAATCTTCAGCGAACTATAGACAAGACGCTCCGGGTCCTTGGCTATGGTGAGAGAATACAAGTAGTGTCTCTTGCTGTGTCTAACCACAAAATCATCGGGATACTGTTCAGTATTCTGGCCTTAGCCGAACCCTTTCTTTGCACTGCAGCGGAGAAATGTGAACGACCAGGATGGGAAGCATACGCACAGGGGAAAAGGGTAATGCGGCATTTTGAAGGGTGTACGCGAGACGATCTTGACAACGTTATCTTTCATGTTCTCGCGGCAGTCCATCTCTACCAAGGGGAATCCCTTCGCTGCGCCCTCCAGCATGTCACCGAGGCTTACCAAACGTCGATTAATATTGGACTTAACGACCAGAGTCAGTGGGAACATCAATCACCTGGACTTGCGTATCACCAAAGTTTATGGTGGACGGTTTACTTCTTAGACAAGCGTATTACTCAACGAGCTGGTGTAGCATACTTTATTCGCGAGAGCGAAGCAGCTGTTCGAGATCCCCAGAGTTGCAACCTAAGCGGTATCAACGAGACACACCTGAACTTCGTACAGCATATGGTTGTCTTCAGCAAGCTTTGGACTTACATTTGGGATAGCTATTTCGCCGCAAATGAACCAAGGATCTTATCGTGGAATGAGACACTGTCGACTGATGCTAAAATCCTTCTAGCACAACAACAAACCCCCTCTGAGCTTCAATGGCAGACAGACCAGGTTCAGAATCTCATAGATCTAGGAGAATCAGAGTTGCAGATACGGCGGCGGTTGCAGGTGTTTCACGTAAGTCCATTGACTATTTTTTTTTTTTCTATTTTACGAACAGATCGCTTTCTTTCCCGCTCTTCGCAAAATCTAACACACAAGATTACAGAGGCTTCAAGTTCTGCGACTAAGCATCCGACACAAGGCAGTACAAGTGCTCAGAGATGATATGCAACGACGGCAGTCAAGTTTTGTTATAGCCAGTGAAACCATTGCTGCTACGGCTAAATATATCAGCTTATTCTCGCCGATCTGCTCCACCGTCGGTTTTGCCCTGACCGCTTCGTTGGTGGAGTGTATATATTATGTCGCTCCTGAGATTGTCGATCAGCCAGATCTCATTGGTATGCAGATGAGGCGGACTAAAATACAAGAGGCGATTAGTCTGCTTGATTTGCTTGCGAAGACTGTAGGTGCAGCTAGACGTGCTTTCGCTGCCTTGGAATGTATATTAGGATCGGGGGATAACCAGAAAGATTTACTTCCGATGGGAAGCTTCGTTCAGTGGAACAATGACAGACAAACATCCGTCACAAAGCCCGTTATGTCTAGACAACATGAGCCGATAGATACGTCCATTGAGGGGTCCACAGTGTCCATTTCGATGGATCAAAACGTACAACCACAATTCAGACCTACTTCAGCCACGCAACAGAGCGATCTCCAACATACTAGCATCCGGATTAGTCCAGACGCAGAACGTTCCATTACAATGGATCACGCGAGCAATTCTAGAGAACCAACGCCAAGTCTAGCCATAGCCAACTTCGACCGCTATCTCGCGAACGGCGCTCCTCCGCTGGACCCAGCAATTTTCTCGGAAACTGACTTTTTCACTTTTCTCAGAGACTGACTGACTTCTACACAAAAGACTAAGTCCTCCCGCGCTGGAATTCAGTCCTTCGTCTTATAGGTGGCCAGTAAACTCAACATCTCAATTCCCTGATATCGTATGTACTAGAGGCGTTTGCTGGGTGTTGGCATAAATGTGTCGATAATTCGGTCCCTTTTTTCCTTGAGGCGAGCTGTAGGTTCGAATGGTCTCTGTGGGAAACAGATCAGACAGAGTAGACGGTTTCTACTTAGCATCACTACCAACTCCAAAACAATACTTACGGGTTTTGTTTTGACAGTTTCATTTCCACAATTTCGCGAGGAATATTCTGTAGCAAGATAGTTTGCAAATCCCAATTAACTTGGTTCCTTGTGACGAACTTCTTTTTTTGTGCTAACCCTCTATGCTTGTTCTGTTATGATAATATTGATATAACTCGCTCTACGGCCCTAGCGCAGGTTAACCTTTCAGATTGTCGGACGCATTTTATATGAGAAGTGGATAACTAATATTCGACGACTCCGGAACCAGTTGTAGTGTTCGTGGCCATCGTATGATCTCTTGTTCCTTTGTAAGCATGTCTAGTATATTGACTCTTTCACCGTTCTCATTCCTACGTCTCATTTGCCTAGGCTCACACCAAACGCAATCTCGCAATCTACACCTACTAAAGAATCATTCCGAACCCATCCTCACGACCTACAACTTTGCCAATCTTCTCTGCTGTTTGGCGATCATATCTGTAAGGATCTCTTCGCTACCACCGCTGACCACGAGGACTCTGACATCTCGACTCATCTGCTCTACTCGCCCGCCTTGACCACCTCTAGAGTACCCCAGCCCGCCGAAGATCTGTTGACACTCTCTAACGATCTTCTCAAGATTATGCGAACATGAGACCTTGAGCATCGCTACGAAAGGACCAAATGTAAGTGAAGGCTCAGTCTGTGAACGGTGGACCAGCTCATCACAAAATGCCTGCATCACTTCCACCATGTTTGAGATACGGGCAAGCTTTTGACGGATCACTTGGTTTTCGAACAGAGCGACGCCAAACGTCTTGCGTTTAAGGGCGTGTCTGTAGGCGTCCTCATAGGCGACACGTCCGAGTCGAAGGGCTATGATGCTAACCCAAATGCGTTCTTGCATGAATGCTACGCAGTCTTAGTATTTGGCCCGGTAGGATGTAAGGAGGTCGAAGGGAGATCTTGTTTTTGGGTTTTTATTTTTTTTTCACTTACAACTCATGATGATCTCAAAGCCTTGACCTTCAGCACCCAGACGATCTTCCACAGGAACTAAAACATCGTCGAATTCAACGTACGCAGAGCCTAGACCGAAGGAAAACAAGGAATCAGCATACAGGTGCTAACAGCTAATGTACGTCGTATAACTCACCACTCGCGCGGACACCAGAGTTCTCCAACCTTCTTTTTGAGATACCCTTTGAATTGGATGGAACGAGAAACACTGAAAGCCCTTTTGCACCGTTTGATCCAGTCCTCGCAGTGACAAGGTACTCTTTCGAAAAGAGACCATTTGTAACCCACTTCTTGGCACCATTTATGACATAGAATTTGCCGTCGGCGGTCTTGACGGCAGTAGTGGTTAATCCAGCCACATCCGAACCAGCTACGACCTTGATTAGTTTTGGGACTTCTCAATAATCTTCCGTAACATGCAGCCACACACCTTCAGGCTCAGTAATCAAAATTGAGTGAGCTTCCTTTCCCTGGAGGAGCGGAAGCAAGTACTTGTCCTTCTGCGCCTTGGTCCCATAGAGATCAAGGGGTTTCGCACCTCCGGTAGCACCGCAGTTGAGTCTCCAGGAAGTCCCGAGATAGCCACATCTCGCAATTTCATCGACGACCTAGATATTCTTCAGTGAGTAGAGAGAGAGCGTAGAATGGTCAGTGAGGAGGAAGGAGAGGTGAGGCTCACAACTGCCCAGTGGAACACGTCCCACTCTGCGACACTAATGGTCAGTTGCATTGTTTATTGCGGTGGTTAAAGTAGAATAAGCCTCACCATCTACACTTATCCCGGCTGGCAACACGACTTGGTGACGGTACTCCTTTGGTATCGGGAAAATAGCAGCAGCTCTCAATCCTAGAGACGCATAACGTGCGAGTGTCTGCCAGACGACTAGGTTAAGATGACATTCCCTTTTAGAAAAATCAAGCGAGAATATAGTACCTCTTCTGGAATATCCCCTTCCCTCTCCCACGCCTCCGCGTTGGGTGTGATCTCATTGTCCACAAACTCCCGGACAAAGCGCTGTAATCTGCGATGGCTCTCCTTGTAGTATGGATTGCTCTGCCGAGTATGCCAGGATGGATCGGCATTAGGTATGTTGGAAGTCAATGTGGTGGACATTATTACCGTTCCGTTCTGTACCGTACGTCGTGTGGGGGATGATTGGGATTCAAAGAAGAAAGCTTGCACAGGGTGGTCAAGTTCAACAATTATCATGAAGGACCGAAGGGCCTTGTGTTAGATATATGTTGACTAGTGAGTGAGTGGACCTTTTGGATATATCGGAAACGCAGCCCACGGAAAGATTGTCTGTCAATGTCGTTCCGGACGCTGGAAGTCGGAAATAGTTGTTTGCAAACCTGTTCCGAGCAGGGCTTGATTCCGAACTCAACCATCTGAGTTTTATTAGAAGCGAGGAATTTCAGGATAATAAATTGATTGGTTGGTTACTGCTGGTTCCTGATTTACCCATCATCAAACCCGACATTACGAGCACTGCTCGCCAATTTTCTGGGTGCATTCACTGGCGGAACATCATTTCAATAAGGCAATGCTCAACTATGGCCAACGAACGACTTTTTCAAATACAGAAGCACTTTGAATATGACCCATGTCGCCTCGACGGCCAAGTAGTCCTCATCACCGGCGCAGCACAAGGTATGTGACATTTCCCCCGTCTCGATCGATCCTCGCGTAAATTGCACAATTGACCTTTTGGATTCTTCAATAGGGATTGGACGATGTACTGCTCTGCTACTTGCTGCCAAAGGCGCCAAAATCGCGGTCAATGATATGGACAAGGATAAAGCCGAGGAACTAGTGAAGGAAATCCAAGCGCTCAATCGGGAAGCAGAATGCTTTCCTGGGGATCTCATGGACGAAACCTTTCCCCAGCGTCTAGTTCAAGACGTCCTTCGTAGATGGAACAAGGTCAACTGTTTGGTCAACAACGCAGGTGTGTAACCTCGATGGCCAGACCACTCCGAACTCTTCTCATTTGAGACGTCTTTTTTCTAACTAACATCTTACCTACCTGCAAGGCTTCTGCCATGATTTTGCCATCCAGAAGATGACAGACGAGAATTTTGACGTAATCATGAAAATCCACAACTACACCCCGTTTCGTCTGATTCGGGCTCTCTCGTCGCACTGGATGGATCAGGCGAACCACGATATGCCGAAGACCATCATCAACATATCCTCAACTTCAGGGCTTCATGGATCCATGGGGCAGATCAACTATTCTACAGCCAAAGCCGGCATCGTCGGACTGACCAAGACCGTAGCAGCAGAGTGGGGTCGGTAAGTACATACACACATCATTCCAGTCTCTCTACTAGTCATGGATCATGCTAAATTCAATTTTGTATGAAGATATAATGTCCGATGCAATGCCATTGCTTATGGATGGATCGATACACGCATCACCCGGCCACCTTCCGCATCAGAAAAGCTGACCGTTGACGGTCAGACGATCCGTCTCGGTATCCCCTCCACCGCTACGGGATTCTATGATACGTCGAATATCCCAATCGGTCGACCTGGAACCCCCGATGAAGCTGCTCGAGTCATATTATTTCTAGCTAGCCCTTTGTCCGCTTATGTGACGGGCACGGTCGTGGAGTGCACGGGTGGCAGATACATGTAGATATATATCCAAGACCCTCCTAACCCCAAGAACCTCATCTCCACAAATTTCCTCCTCGTAATAATGTTTATTCTTATGGCGGCTGAAGGTGTTTTGCCGGAAGGGGAGTCAGGTTTAGATGTGCCTACGGACCTACTCAAGTGGGAAGACAAACTTAGTAGGGAAGTGTTAGGAAGAGAAATTTTCTATCGCAGTCTAGCAATTAAGACTCTTACAATACCCATCTACTCTCCTTCTGACGGATGAACGCGTGGCTTAACCCTCAGGATTTTGGGGACATGCATGAAATTTCTTGGTTAAGCTTCGTCTATGATAGGATGCTAGAAATCAGGATGATACTTTTGGCAGTGCTTTCCGAAGGAGACTTCTATTGAATTTATAATGATCAAGCTCTGGGGAGTATCTACAACTTTGCGTTTTGAGGAGGGTCGACCATTCCGGGCTCATAGCGTAGAGCTGCTAGATGTCCTCCGTCAACTGTCAGGGTCGTCCCAGTGATATAGCTTGATAGACAACTGCTCAGGAAGACGCAGACGTCACCAATCTCCTCCGGCCGACCCAGTCTCCCGAGCGGATTTCCCACGATACCCCAGTTGTCTAGTAGGCTAGACGATTCCACCTTCTTCGTTTTGAGCAGTGGAGTATCAATCATACCGGGGCAGATTGCATTGACTCTGATGCGATGGATGCCATGGTCAATCGCGGCAGACTTTGTTAAGCCGATGACGGCATGTTTAGATACGTTGTACGGCAAAAGGTTTTGCATGGCAGCCATCGCCGTAATAGACGCAATATTGACGATGCTTCCTCTTTGGGCACGCAATTGGTCGTGAATACCTGCGGTTGTCTTTACTTCCTGGCACCTCATGGCCTTGATTTCCTGCTGTACGCAGAGAAATAGTGCGCGAGTGTTGATGTTCAACACTCGATCGTATTCCGCGAGAGAACAGTCGGATGATTGGACACGCTGGGCCGTGGTCACACCAGCAACATTCGCAGCTAAATTGTCAATTCACCTTCATTAGACCAACAATGTCGGAATGGCTAAATGGATTGATTGGCTTGACTTGGGGATGTATACCGTAATCTAACCTGCCAAAAGACTTGACCGTCGCCACTACCATGTTTACGACGTCGTCTTCGTTCGTGGTGTTGGCTTTGATGGCAAGCGTTTTTACTTGGGGAGCCTCCTCTTCAATCACTTTGATAACGGTGGATATTCCGTCTGTGTTGATGTCTGCGAGGGTGATGGCAGTGCAACCGGCACGGGCGTATGCACGAGCGACTTGCTTTCCTATTCCTGACGCTATAATAGGAGATCAGCTTGCTCCTCAGGGTTAAACTTGCAATTTTCTTTAATTTGTTACCCACCTGCTCCTGTAACTAGTGCGACGCCATTTAGTAACGCCATAATATATATAATTGCTCAGATATATGGAAGCACTGACGGAAGGGCACAGTCTCGATAACTATATACCCCGTTTTTTGCTCTCTATCTAATGTTTTACGCACGACAGATATTATGTTGTTTTATATTCTATGCTTTCCTGCTTTGTCTTGGTACGAATTGAGTCTCATGAGCGTACTATGTGGATCAGTCGATGTTCTGCGTTCTCGGAACGCTTACGGTTGTACCATGGAAAGAACTCCCCGAATATACTGTTCTGTAATATCCCAGATGTTCCGAATCCTCCAACACAGTAAGGTGGGTGCTTTCCGATTGACTTCGCTGCCTGAGAATTAATTAGAACGATCTTATCTATTTGGTTAATTAAGTACGGAAATAGTTAGATTCGAGGCAATATCTTTTCGGAAGGACACGGCTGGAAGGAAAATTGGGAAGTGGCTTTGGTTATTCTACTTGAGGCATGTATGTATACTTGCTATAAGTGTGAGACAAATTGTTAAATTCCGAGGCGTGTTACTGTAATTAATCATCCGCATTGGCATTCGGGTAGGTGGCCTCTGCGTTGCATTTCGCTTATCGTTAGGGAAAGCAGTCTACGTAAAGTAGAAAAGCGGTCTATATATCCTCTCTATAAGAAGGTACTATTACTAGGATCTACTTGTACTTTTATTACTTATTATTCTATCTATTGACGATATATCTAAATAGTAATCTAAACTTTATCAAGTGAGTTTAGTATAAGACTATATTCTTATACTAAGTAGATATCTTATCGTTATAAGCATTATAAAGATAACTCAGTTTTGTTTATTTCTGTGCTCGTCACCATAGCAGGAGCTAGAATTGTCGGCACGGGTTGTGGAGTGATTTATTTGCACCGGAACTAGCTTTAGGGGTGTAGAAGTGGCCATGGGGGCTTCCAGAAGAGGCTCAGTCAACAGTGACTTCTCCAATGCTTGGTTTGTCGAGGTGAGACCTGGCTGTGGGTTGGTCTTGGCTTTCTCAGCAGCTGAATTATTTCCTGCGGCAGCTGGTGTACCCTTTTATCCTAAGTTTGGAGTCAAGGTAGGGACGAGGAACTCCTAAGCCCATCCAAGTAGTTCTGCCATAGATACACCACTGATGAGCTTAAGTACTAGCATATCCACACTGAGATTCTTTAAAGACCATGATCTCAAGTCAACAGCAGCCAGGGAATCGATACCCAAAGAATCTGCGCTTTAGCTAAGATTATCAAATTCTAGAGGCGGCTAAAGCCCGAGTTGTAATTTCAAGTCCAAAGAAGCTGAGGATAGTCAGTAGTGCGAGGTGTTTTTGACTTAGAAACGCTACCGAGCACAATACCCAGCTCTCATAATTTTGTACACTTTATTAGCAGAAGTTGCTTTTAAAAGCTATGACTTAACAGAAAGAATCGTAGAATTACTACTACTAACAGTGTTAGATGTATTTCTGTACATAATCAAATAGGAAAACACTGGATTGCGACTAAATTCTAACATATCTTCTTCAT
>JAJONI010001561.1:0-11534 GCA_022190145.1 Pezicula rhizophila | reverse complement strand
ATTTTTGTTCTGGGTTTTAAAGAGATTGTAACAATCACAAAGGAGCTGGCAAAACAGTGGTTGCTCATTATGCACATATATTCTCGTAGATTAACTTGACAACTGACAATAAAACTTAGGAAGGAAGAGTTCGAATCTGTGGCTACTTAGGCCAAGAGAAAGCGTATTGCTGCCTTCATCTATGATGGAAACTGGACCTATAAAGCTGTTGTGTATGTGCTATGCGATAAGACTATTCATAGCACAACATTACAGTACATGTATCATCAAAGGTCTCATATGCTGAAATTTGACATACCTGGGCTGTCTATAACCTAAGACGCAAGAGAGCCAAGGAAGATTTTGAAGCAAAGGAACCTAGCTTTATGCTAGCTAGGACAAGACTAAATGGAGCTAAAGAGCTACGACCATATTCACAGCTAGGAATGCTATAAAAACCAACGTCAAGCATTTATAGGCACGGAACGTATCACTACCCGCCGATTTCAAACCTATTACTAGGACCTGCTGCAAGAGTGAGATCACCAATGCTATTAGCAATTATAAGGCCCACTTTAACGAAGTTGACCAACTACTTGAGACCATAGAGCCGGTACTAGATAGCCACCACCTTCAAAGCTGTCAGAAGCCGTGCAACAAATTCGTGGAGAATGAGATTCATGAGGCCATCGAAGTCCGCACAGGCTCAAACTTCTTCCTGCAAAGGAAAGCAGAGAGGAAGAGGCCAAGTTCCTGTAGATGGAAACTATAAAGTACACAGTGACGGAGGCGAGAAGGATAATCAATTGATGGTACCTACGACATTATGGCTGGCAGCTAGAACTGCCCTAGTCACATAGATAACTTCTTTTATGTACAACTAGTTCACTTCTCCGCCCTAGTTGAAGAGTTGTGGCAAAATATACTATGATTGTACTTTTATGAATGTGTGCCATGCTCACAACATACTAGGAGAATCTACTTCTTACGCAGAAGTGCAGCTAACTACTGAACAACTTGAACATCTAGACAGATATATATAGCTTGACTTCAATATTAAAATTTAAGAAATAATATCATTGAAAGTCTCTGCTGCATTCACCGCCGAACCCACAATACCTGGCTCGAAACACAATAATGAAGTTTGTGATTAACACACACGGCTTTCAGAATGGAGGATTTGAAAATCCATATCCTTCTATAACGCCCAGCTTAAATTGGCCTAGAGCAGAGGATGGAATATACTTGAGATGCCATAAACTTGCACTGTTGACTCGCTTGCCATGAGACAATGTATCTATTGTTTCAGTTAATAGTGTATGTACAATTGCGCCTACTCCAAAAATTCCCTTATCTATACGGCGCATCTGCCCTAGCCGCAGCTGCCAATTCTGGCTCCCATTTATCCCTGAAATAATGTCAGTTGATACGTTTGAAAGCGAATACAATTAAGAAACGGTAGCATACCCGTTTGATAGAAGCTTCTCCTTGTTATACAACAGCTCTTCCCTAGTCTCCGTCGCATATTCGGCATTCGGTGACTCAACAATAGCATCAACTGGGCAACTCTCCTGACAGAAACCGCAGTAGATACACTTTGTCATATCAATATCGTAGCGGGTTGTTCTTCTGCTGCCGTCTTCGCGCTCTTCGGCTTCAATCGTGATGGCCTGGGCGGGGCAGATCTGGAAGAGGAGTCAGGAAAAGCCTAGCTAGGCATAGAAACACTTCTACGTACAGCCTCACACAATTTGCAAGCAATGCATCGTTCTTCGCCTGAAGGGTATCGTCGTAGCGCGTGTTCGCCTCGGAAACGTGGAGAAATGGGTCCCTGTATTCTTATGAGCATCCTCCACAGCCAGCAGACTTATTCAATCCAGGTACCTTCTCAAACGGATAGTAGATGGTGTATCTGCAGAGCATTAGCAAGTTGCAATTGCATGTAGCGATCAATTCAATGGGAACTTACGGAGGTCTGAAGTACTGCTCTAGCACAACATACATCCCTCTGAACATCTCAGTGAGAAGGAAGTATTTCCCAGCTTTGTCCAATGAAGATTCCTTGCTCTGGTCCCATCTTTCAGGTTTTGGCAAGCGGAAGCCAGCAGGAGGAGGACCGGAAGGGGTGGCGGCGCGGAAGGTAGTCGTCGAGAAAGCGGCCAGAGGAATTGAGGAGGGAGCAAAGATCATGGCCGAATTTGATAGCCTGGCCGATGGTCGGCTTCGCACCACGAGCATTGTCAGAGGCTTTGCAGATGCCATGATGTGGTTGCTCGTGGCAATGGTGTTGTAGAGGGGTGTACAATTGTCGAAGTTCGGATATCTGATCGTTTGGAATCTTTGGATTATGTACAGGCCTCGTTTCATTGGTCAATCTAATGAGCTTCGAAATGCACCAACGACCTAATTCTTAGCTTATTATTGACAAATTACAAGAAATACGATCTTCCAGATACAACACTCTATAGCCTTTAGCTCTCTCATATCTGTCCTGCTCGGAAATTTGCTCTCTCAAACCTGGACGGCGTCCTTTGGTTGTAATCACGTGATTGCTCAAAAGGAGCTAAAAATTAACTGCCCTGGAAGGCCGACAGCTTCACCTCATCAATTTTTAGAGTCTTGCAAACAACCCAATCCTACCGACTCCCTCCCAACCTTCAAAATGTTCCGCACAGCACTTCTTAGATCTGCACGTAGTGCAACCAGCCAGGCAGTACGAAGATCCAGCGCAATTGCCCACCCTATCAAATCCAGCTCTTTCGTCACCAGGTCCCAGTTCGCCCCATCAGCTTTCCAAGCAGCAAGATGTTACTCTGCTGCTGCTGGTCTACAGAAGCCCGAGGTGGAGGGCCGGATAGTCGATCTATTGAAGAACTTCGATAAAGTGAGCTTACTTTACAATTCAGCAGGAGTTGCGCTGACCCTTTATTTTACAGGTTTCCGACCCATCAAAGGTACCGCAAAGCACTCGGCCCTGTTATGTAGTACCTCACAATTGACCCGTATAGCTCTCACCTACTTCTCATTTCTCAAATGATCTTGGACTGGACAGCTTGGATACTGTGGAGGTTGTTATGGCTATTGAGGAGGTTAGTTTTGGGATTCGGTATTCTAGGAAACAGGGCTAACGTTATTACAGGAATTCAGCATTGAGATCCCAGATAAGGAGGCGGATGCTATTCACAGTGGTATGTGTAGTGAAATGCAATGAAGGGCAAACAATGGCTAACCTTCCGAATAGTGGACAAGGCCGTTGAATACATTCTTGCACAGCCAGATGGTAAGCCATACATATTCCATGCGCAGGCAATGGCTAACATGCTTCTAGCTCACTGAGTGGCTGTTTTGTATAAATAGGTGATGGATATAGACCGAGATGAACTAGAGAGCTGGAGAGCGAGACAATGTAGTCTTCGGATGGCAAAGGGAAGGGGGAATTCTGTACAGCCTCGATATGCCCTAATGAGCATCTTGAAACTATGCACCTGTAACAATGTTAAGACTATCTTACTCTACAAGCCACGCATATCCTTCCCTGAGTGAGAAAGCTACGAGAGGAGAAGCAATACTCGTCCCCCAATTATCAATCCGGGCAGGTGCTCGCAGAAGGAACTCGGGGAGGGTAGCCTTGCGCCCAAAAGCCGCTAACTTTCACCATCCGCCACACCCTTGTTCACTGCCAAGAGCAACCTAATCAATATCGCCAGTATCATTCCAACACGAACTCCCCGCCAGCTTACCCTTTGCGCCAGCTGCATACTCGAGATACAAAAATCTCGTCGTGCTACTGTACTGTAGACTCTAATTTTGTGATAGCCACATAGCTACCATCTCGAAATCACGCGCGTTCGTGTATGGCAGAGCTTTCCCAGTCGATTCGTGTGCAGCCCAGTGGGAATTCACCCTGCGCTTAAAATTACAACGTCTAAAGAACACCTTTACAACAACCTTCACATACAATGTCATCGGGACTTACTCGAAGAAGGGGAGCCGGTGGAGGTGGAGGGGACAGCGAGAATGGTGAAGCAAGCCGTGTAGCTTCTCCTATTCCCAAGGCTGGAGCTTCTCGTGATACCAGTGGACCAGAGACCTCCTATGAGAGCGGCGAGAATGGACACAAGATCGCATTCGACCCAAGAGATATCAGCGAGAGTGCTGAGCGAAGCAAGCAACCAAAGCTTACACTTATGGAGGATGTACTTTTGTTGGGCCTAAAGGACAAACAAGTGAGTGCTAGAAGACAGCTTGCCAGTACAAATACTGAATTGCTAATATCAATTAGGGATATCTATCATTCTGGAACGACAACATCTCATATGCGCTGCGCGGATGTATTGTCATCGAGCTTGCTTTCCGAGGCCGGGTGAGCATGCAGAAGGACTCCTCGAGGCGGCGATTCCCATTGGCAGATAGAGTGATTGAGGTGATCGACGACACATTGACAGGGGAAGTTCTTCTTGATGAAGCTTTGAAGATGATGAAGGCCAGCGAGAAAATGAGTGTCAGTTCATGGATTGACTTAATGAGTGGTACGTCACAGATGTCCTTGAGCGTCATCGGAGCGACTCTGAACTGATCTTTTGGTGTTAGGAGAAACATGGAACCTGATGAAAATCGGATATCAATTGAAGCAGGTTCGAGAGCGATTGGCTAAAGGATTGGTTGACAAAGGCATTTTGCGAACGGAAAAGCGAAACTTCCTCCTATTCGATATGGCTACTCACCCTGTAGCAGATGGTGGCGCGAAGGAAGAGATCAGAAGAAGGGTTCGCAACGTCCTCACACAAAGAACAGTTGTTTTGCCTGGAAGTCAATTCCTGCCAGAAGACCTCGAGTTTAGGTATATCCGGACGATTGCTATGGTGTGTGCTGCATATGCTGCAAACGTGCTCGAGAATGCTCTTGCTTCTCTGAGTCACGAAGCTAGAGAGCGTGCCTTTGCTCAAGTTGATGAGCTGTTAGCGGAATACAGCCAGTGGCCTTTTGGAAAGAGAGCGGGAGGATCTGCTGGTGGCATTGGTGCGAACCTCGGACAGGTGATCCAAGAGGTATGTTGGCTAATTCCCGTTCGTTCGTCGGACACTTATTGACAATTCTATCTAGGAGGTCAACAATGGAAAGGATAGAGAATTGCAGCTTGAGGTAATTGAAGATTCTATCGTTTGAAACTGTTAGAAACTAATTCCTGTCTCCAGGTTGTGGCAGCATGTTTGAGCGTCTTCACACGGCTAGACTCTTTGCTATGAGGTGAGAATCGATTTGTGAGCAGGCAACAAGTGAGTATATCTAAACAAGAGAAAGCCGACTTCAGTATTGTCGTAATAGCCTGGGCCCTTGTTAAAAGGACAAAATATCAGCAAATTTTGCGTGGGAGTTATGAAGCAGGCAAGCGTGGGCAATTCACGGATGCTGCATCAGGCTTGGGCCTGAATTTCTTCATTGTATTACATACAGTCAGGCGCTTTCGTTAGGCCTTTGAAAGGATGGCGATGGGAAATTTAAAATGATCTTGCTAGTGAGAATGGTTTGGCCCATGACTGATGCCCTATTATTATTATGCAACTCCTTTCTTACTAAACGGGGTCAATGTGGCAAAGTACTATTCATGTCTGCTTCTTCACACAAGCTAAGTCACAACATCTCACTTTCTCTTTTTACCCCCACCAAAACTCCCTTCAAACCCTGGTCTACTTTTTACTTTTGGTTTCCCACCGCTAGCAGCCTTTACTTTGGCCTTTCCCTTTTTACTCCCATCCTTCCTTTTCTGTAAGTTCTCCTCACGCTTCTTCTGCTTAATAGCCTGACTCTTCGCTATGCCCTCCTTTCTGTCACCCCATTCCTTGGCACTCTTCTGCTTCTGCTTTTCTTTTCTCTTTAGGGTCTTCTTCAACAATGATGTATCATCTCGGACCTTCTCGCCGTGGGCTCGTTTTTTTGCATTCAACCAGAGATCCTTCTCTTCGATATCAGCACGCTTCTCGTCATCAAGCCCTGCTATCCGTAATCGTTTGTTCTCGCTCGCTTTTAGCGCAGTCTCTGGGTCTTGGGGTCCACGCTTCTTCGGTGCATCTCGGAGAGTTGATAGGTCGTCTGCAAGGGTTTGGCCGTCGGCAAATGCTACGCGTCCAAAGGAAAAGTTATGTTCAGGTGAGTGGATGGCCGGGCTCATCATGCTTGATGCTGGTGAGTCTCGTGCTGATGCCAGAGCTGCTTCCCGCTTTGCATCCTCCTCAGCTCGTGCTCTCAGTCGAACCTCTTTTTTATGTGCTCGCCGTTGCTCTTCTTTCTTTCTCCGCGCCTCCATAAGCTCTTGTCGATTCCTTGCGGGTGCTCCATCAGGGCCGTCGGCTTTCCGGGCAGCCCGTAATGCCTC
The DNA here is from genome assembly GCA_022190145.1 of Pezicula rhizophila. Lineage (NCBI taxonomy): Eukaryota > Fungi > Ascomycota > Leotiomycetes > Helotiales > Dermateaceae > Pezicula > Pezicula rhizophila. The sequence goes on along the minus strand of JAJONI010001561.1, from coordinate 5,182 downwards.
AATACGTGCAGCCAACCGTGCTTTGAGTAATTCTGGGTCTGAAGGAATCTTGATGTGTTTGGGGGCTTTTGCAGGTGGTATTACTGAAGATGTGGACGTATTGGCGCTGGGTTCTGAGGGGTGGTCGAAGGTGGGTGAGGGTGGTGTGGGACTAGCTGCTGCAGAGGAATCAAGATTGTCGGTCTCCTCTTCGAGTCCTTCGGCATCAAAATGTACCATTTCTCCACTGGGGACTTCTTCATCATCTGCCTTATCGTCATTGTCATCCTCATCCTCAATAACAGCTTCTTCAATTATGTTGGTCGCCGCTGGGTCCTCTTTAGACTCATCACTCGCTGGAAGGACGATGGCCTGACTTGCTGCCTGCTCTTTTCGCGCTTTCTTATTCTCCTGCTTCTTGGCCTGTCTTTCCTTCTTTCTTTGTTGTTTTTGGCTCTTCTGCTCAGCCTTGGCTAGCTTTGCTGCTTCTGCTTCGGCTGAGTTCTGGTTTTGCGACTGGAGAGTATCTGATTTCGCCTTCGAGGATTCGAATTCATTGGGTTTCTCAGTCGTTTTTTGCTTCTTGGACATTTTATCCTGTGGTTGTTTGAGTCCCTGCCTTGGTAATTCCATTTGTATGCCTTCCACGCCAGATTCATCGTCCAGTTCTTCTAGCTTCCGCTTTTTAGCATTTTCGTCCAAAATTTCCTTGGGATTTTTCTTTCTAGACTCGGGGTTCAATTTTGCTCTTTGGGCTGCTGCAGCCTGCTCCTTGGTCTGCTTCTTTTTCTTCCATTGGTCCTAATAGGCATAACAGTCAATATTGGCTGGCTGTTAAAGAGGAAAGGCAAAACAGGACGCACGCTATTGTCCTCCCGATAGTACATTTTTGCCGGTAGCAGAGAAAGGATCCCGTTCAGTGAGTGCGCATTTTGCACCAGACGATCTCGCATTGCGTCTGCCATGTTGACTAGAGCAAAGGATTGTCGTGGTCGTTAATGGGGTTGGGGTTGTCCACTGGCCCAGAAAATTATATTTTTCCAGTCGGTAAGAGGTTCCTCGTTAGTGCGGCACTCCCTCCCCCGCAGTCTTGTTCACAGGCGCACGTGACCAAAAAAACCGCCTTCTATTTATGAACACCGAAGTACTTTATGAACGTACCCATCATAGGTGTTTTAGTTAAGCTAAAGTTGACGTTGACTGAGCGCTGAGCTTAAAGTTTTTCCAGGTTGCGAGCGAGCGAGCGAGCAGCAAAGCACGCTCAGGCGAGCACTTCGGACAAAAAACAAGACTGTTCATAATTTAGCATTTCAGGATCAGCCAGCCTCCACACAGCCTCCCTCGTTGTCGCATCGCGAGCATGAGATGAGGTGGCTCCAATGCATCTCCATCTTCATCTTCATCTTCATCTTCACCCATCCTCCTTCAATATGTCAAGTGACTGCTGCAGCTTCATCTCTAAGCAACTACAGCAAGACTACCTACCTAGCCCGTACTTTACTTTACGTCTTCCAATCAGCACCCATCATCCAGTGAATAATTGATGCCTGAAGGTCACAACCATATATATTCCTAGGTCTCTCTATCTTACTTTTCTGGTCTATGAACATATTTCTGGTGCGTACAGCACTCATCATATCTTCGTGGCTGCCTTGGAAACCATGGGTCCGCAACATATCGAAGCCAATTCGCTTTCCGATATCATCCAGCTCGCTACCAACCCGCCCAAATATCCTCGCAACCCTACCGAGAAGACCCGTGAGTCTTTGACCTTATACATAGCTAGAGTGCCTGGCAGTAGGGGTAGGCAGAGTTCCACGGCCTCTTCAGGTGTCCTCTAGCTAAGCATATCATGCAGATATTATTCTTACTACACTAAAACCACAGCTGAAAAATGTTACTGCATCTGATGTAGCTAGCTCTCTGTATTATCTCCATCTGGACACAGAAGATGATGCACGACTTCTTGCTGAGGTAGCGTCAGAGACACTGAACTCATCGCCCACAGTCACCGAGAAGCCACTCCCTCGAAAGCCTCTTCCAGACTCTGCAAGGTCGTCACTTGACGTTAATCGAGGCTATGTCGAGTCGCCAGCTTCAAGGGCAGTTGCTGCTCCGTATGGGTTTGCAGAGGAAACCGTTTCCCTAGCGACAGCCTCTCAGCAGTATCCCCGTGACTCTATCCAGAACGTTTCCGCCAATATACCCCTTTCAAAAAGGCCATTAGGACCACGTACTGCACCTAGAGAAGCTGTAGTCGCCCGAAAACCACTACCAAGTCTTCCAGGAACTGAAAACCAGCGTCCTCCCGTCGTGGCGGAGGTTGAAGACTCAGTACCACGTTCCCCAAACTATGCAGCTCCGCATTCGAGACCCAGTATGACGACGACAAACAGCAACACTTCTTTCTTCTCAAACGAGAAGACCCAAAGTCGACACTCGCCCGGTAAAGAATTCTCAATAACCATCATTCGCCGAGATCCGGCATCGGGAGGTCAATGGAATATTGGGAAGATTGTTGGCCAACCATTAGTTGACGATGGCCTCGATCGAGGGACCAGGTCCAGGTCAGAATCAAGGAAGTGCTATTACACAATGTTTATTCATATCACAACGCCAGGGTACAACTGGTTTCGAGATCCTCATGCTACTAATCATTTTAATGATAGCGGACCTGTTGCCCAAAGTCCGATTGATAGCCCCAGTCCAATAGGTTCAGGGTATTCTCCGGTCAACTCTTCTCAAAGCCTTCATGTTCCGCATTTTGGATTTGAGCGGAAAGTTTGGATGGAACGGTCAAACTTTTGGGATCGACCTCTCAAGCACCAGAGGCAGGATTCTTCGGAAATCCCAGTGCCTCATGGTGCTGCGCATATCAGGAGTAGCAGTGATGATTCAAATGCGGAGTCGAATCACTCGATGCGCAGCAGCATAGGTAACTCAGATGCGAATGGGTCGCGAGCTAATGGCTATGTGTTCATAAGTCCATGGGGTGGGAAATGCACATTTTCTACTGGCGGTGGTGGACGAAATCTTCGGTGCAAGCATACAGTCCCTGATAGAATTACGACCAATAACTCAGTGGGATCCTTGTCATCCCAAGCGTCAGCGGCTGTCAGTGAGTTGCGCTTCAACTTACCAGCTTCAGCTATGTTCAAAACTTCGGAAAAGGAACCTAACAACAAGCACTTTTCTCTTTCGAAAGTTGGTCACATTCGAAATAAGCTGTCCTCCGATAAACGCCCCCCGCTACCACCTAGACCGGACCCCACATCATATGCAGCTATGTATCCCAGCGATGAAGAGGACGAAGATGCTCGCTTAGATCTTAGCATTGGTCAGGAGAAAGCTGGAGGTGGAAATAGAGGAAAACGAGCAAAGCTCGGTAAACTGATCATCCATGATGAAGGTCTGAAGATGATAGACCTAGTTGTAGCCGCAAATATGAGCATTTGGTGGAGCGTCTGGGAAAGGGGTCAACGATAGTACTAAGTCATCACAAGTGATGTTAATAGACAGGAAGTCAGCCTGATTATCTTGCACGACCAATCATCCAAGATCGCCGGGGTGTTAGAAAAGACACAGAGACTGCCAAGCTCCAATAAATTCTTGTTGGCACTCTTAGGCAAGTCTTGCATCTGACCAAAGCCTCTAACGTGGATTGATATTGTTTTTCTCTCAGCCCCTAGATTGACTGGGGCTGACATGAACGCATGGAGAGGTTTTCTCTGATATAGCTGCTGTGGAACAAACTGAAATTTCTGCTGGTATTATGCAGTACAAGGCGGCACTAAACTACCGCCGGTTCACATTGTTGTACGAATTATGAACAATATTTTCTCTATAGTGCATTTACAAAGTAGGTTCCGCTGGGATTCCTGTATTCGTTTCGGAGTCTAGACTTCTAGGTAAGGATCTTCAATTGGTTTCTGAGCAGGAACAAAAATGGTGCTTCAAAATGACTGGCGTAGGTCAAGACGAGGCTTTCTGTGCTCTGGGACCAGCATCACTGTAGCACACACGATGCTTTCTCTCGGCAAGTGCCTTCAGAATCTCCTTTTATCTTACTATAATTACACGAGGCGCTTGTAGTAGCTTGTCTCTGTACGATTGTATACTCAACTAGAGTTTGTTCTGACCCCTGCCAGATTCGTATATATAAGACCTCCTCAACTCCCAAGATTAAACTTTTCCCAGGACAAACTCAACCATCCTGAGCAACTTCCCACGCTCAAACCAAGACCCACAAAATTCATTCTCTTCACCCAAGTCCTAAATCAAAATGAAGTTCTTCATTGCATCCAGCATTCTTTCACTTGCTGCCTTTGGACTTGCAGCTCCAACTGCAGAAGTCAAGGTTCGAACTACACCATCCAACACTGGCCAGGTGGGTTGCGGAACAAACAATGCAGGCACTGTGGCCTGTTGCAATACCGTGGGTGGCAACCCGAGCACCGGCGGACTACTCAGCGGCCTGTTAAGCGGTGATATCCTTTCTGCAAAGGGCTGTAAGTTCTCCCGTTACCACTACTATTGATCTTTGGATCCCTTCCTAAATAAAGATATCTTAAATAGGCTCCACCACGCAAATCCCTATAACCATTCTTCAACTTGTTGGGCTTGGTCTCCCACTCAACCTACAAAGCCAATGCACCAATGGTGCTAATGCTGTTTGCTGCCAGAACCAGCAAGGTGGAACTAGCAACTCCCAGGTACTAATCTATCTATTCCGTTAAATTCACTTTTTTTCTAATGTTTAAAAAATAGTCTGGCCTTGTCAACCTTGGCCTTGGGAACGTTAACGTTCTCTCTGGCTGCAGTTTCACCCCCATCACCCTCTAGAGGGCTAATTGCCGTTGGCGGGGTGTCGCTAAAATACCTGTCTTGTTTGGAAACTGGCTGTACTGTTCTAGGACCAGTTTCGAAAAGAAGTGTTCGCCACCCTTTCCTATAACTGTTAGCCTTTGTTATGGACTTTGTTTTCGATGAATACACGTTGCTGATTGGAATTGATATGGGGAGTGAAAGGCAATAAATGTTTGAATTAGTGATTTTTCTTGGTTTAGTAGCTATGCTGCTCGTAAAATCTCACTTTGGCTATCCGCCCTTTAAAATTGATGTGCTTCAATAGAGAGCTTTATTCCTAAATTTGAATCGTTATGTGAAAGATCATATACTTTTTATATTTACCTAAGATAATGTA
>JAJONI010001560.1:0-11542 GCA_022190145.1 Pezicula rhizophila | reverse complement strand
AAATGTAAATGTTTTAAAATGTTATATAAATTATACAGTGTATTCCAACCTTGCAAAGAAGAGAAGCTAGCTCTTTGTTTATTACGTTTCTTAATACTAACTTTGCTACTTTCGACTGAGAACAAACAGAATCAGCAATCTACGCCAGAGAAAACCCGTTTCTACAACAAACAAGCCATGGCATAAATGCTCCAAATTTTATTCAGTGCTCACACAAAGAAAATCTATCATATTGCTCAAAAGCAATGTTCGCGTGCCCCGTAAACATGCTCCTCTCATTCATCAACTCCTCCCTCAAAACCTTGGCCTCTTGCATGGAAATTGGAAATTCATCCACTCCCTCAAAGACCTGCTCCTGTAGTTCAGTACTCAACTTATCTAAAGCACCGCCTCTTAGTACATCCTCACGCCACCACTCCTTCTGTTGCGGTGGAACATTTGCCGTGGAGATAACTCTGATATTAGGGTCAACCAAAAATAGAGCTAGGATTTTTCGTTCTCCTTTCTTGGTTGGATCTGCTAGACGGAAAGGCCGAACTCGGTGTTGAAGGATGTTGGGAAAGGTGAGAAGACGGCCTTCGATACAGGCGACTGAGCCGATTTCTTGCACTGCTGGACCATTGTTCTCGCACCCGAACACATCCTCAAGCCAATCATGATCATCTTGCTGATAACCATATTGAATGGTATCTGAGTCTGACTGTTGGCGAAATTCAAGGCGTGATTCTGTTATATTTTCGCTGTGGTAATAGTATAGAGCCGTGGCGCATATATGTTCATTTAACTGACCTTCTACGTGCCACGTTCCTCCATCGTATTTCGGCTTTTTTGGAGTTAGTTCTATGTTTGCCAACTTCACAATAATCTGTAAGCCGCGATGCCCGTAGTCTCTATGTAGATCCACTGTATTCTCAGGCTTCAGCTTGCCAGTCTCTATATCGACGTCCTCGCTTCTACAAGGATGAGGAGGCTGGAACTCTCCTGGCTCTGGCTGCACGACTTTTCGTACATCATGCAACCACTCCTCGAATTGTTCGTCAAATTCGTCTTCATCTTCGTAGTCCCCTCGTTGCGGCCTTCCGGGAAAGTCTTCATCACTAAAAGAGTCTTGATCGGGGTCTGGATCATATTCGACGGATTCGTACTTAATACGTAAATCGGTCCAATCCCGCGTATTTTTGATAAGCCCAGTGAGAGTAGTGTTCCAAAGTGGAATCGAGGCATCTATGACCTGCTCAATAAGATGATACAATTCTGCATGCTTGTCGGGGTGTAGATTATTGATGTATGTCGTAACCCTGTCCAATGTTAGTGTCATATCTCTGGCTTAAGGGATCGAAGCAGACTTTGAAGAGTTCTTGACAGATATATCAACATCACAAGGTAGCCACTGAAAAGCGTGGCTATACGACGCTCCTCTCCGCGGCACATCAGCTGATGGCTGAATTGGTATAATATCTCCTTTGCCACACCAAGATACGCATTCATCTAGGCCGATGGTGTGGTTCGAACAAACCCTACTTCTCCCGTAGATGAGCGGGAATAGGGAAGGATGAACGAGATCAATGACCTTCCCGTCGGAGCCGGGATGATAGTCTTTTTGCTTTTCTGGAACATCTTCAAGTGGTCGAACTGCTTCTCTTAGGGCATTTTTAAGAGATGCGGAAACGGCCGTATCCGATTTCACAACGTCTCCAGTATAGACACTGACAATACCGGTCTCTTTGAAGATACCAGCTTTATACTGAAGCTCCTTGATGATCCATTCTGCCATAGGCACGGACACATCTCTGCCTGGGGCTGCAAGCATTTCGGATTTCCATTTATTTGCGATACTTGCATCTTGAATCTGGAAATAACAAAATCAGTTGACACTAGCTCTGAAGATAGGAAATCTTTAATATAAGATTTCATATTTCTGTCCATTCTGGCTGAGCTCAAGATGGTGAATACAACATACCTTCGCCTCCCACCCTTTCTTGTCTGTCAAAGAATCCATAATGTGCAGCATCGTAAACTCCCTCAGCGTAGTCAATCTCAAGCTACCAAGCATACGTCAGCAATCATAACCATAGTTATAAAATGCATATAACAACGTACGTGCAATAATCTTCCAAAGCGTTCCGGAAAAGTTCTCTTCCCTCTCCCATGTCAAAAGTAAGTGTGGAGGGTTTGTATCCTGAGTATGGAGGCTTGGGTTTCCAATCAATGGGTAGATTAAGGCCCGGAAGACAATACTTTGAGAATTTCCGCTCAGAATCCCCTGCATTTGTGCTCTCTAAAGAGTTTGCAGAGTCCTCAGTTCCAGTTTCCATTATGAAATTCATGCTGCGCTGGAATATGTCAGCAAATCTTTCTTAGCATGCACCACTCACTATACAGAGCAAACAGCAGGATCTAGAAAATCAAAGCAGTCTTACATTGCTAACTGAGATTATTGAGAATTTAGGCAGAGGGCAGAAAGAGAGAAAGTAATGTAATGCGTGCAGGAGGTCTTTTGTTGGCCAGTATAAAATGAGCTTAATAGAAGATCAGACGCAGCTTAACGAAAGATTCAAGTGAGCAAGCAGTCTTATTTCCGCTTGGTGTCACGGACGAGGCGAATACGTTACTATCTGAACGATGTTGAGAGAGAGAGAGAGAGAGAGAGAGAGTATGTGGCCATACCATAGATATATATAATGGAAAATTCGAAGGTGGAGGAGGAGGAGGAGGAGGAGGAGGAGAAGAGATGGGACTTCCTGAAGAGGAAAAGTAAGGGGGCCGCGTTAGGCAGCAGACCCCACCACTCACCACCCACAACACAATTTGGGCGCTTGGCACCAACTCGCAACTCGTGATCTATTGGTACAGTAGTACATGTGACTCCATATTTCATCGAAGGAGGAGGCAGTTGCCTACTTTAAGTCGATGGATTGTACTCTAGTTATTGTATCATTGGCGCTACCTCTGATTAAAATGGAGGCAGAACACCTGGAGCGAGATCCTCGACCAGGCTCCTACAGCTAAGTATGCGGGTTGAGTGATTGTTGTGTGCTATCCCAAGGCCTGTGTATTCCCTAATATTTAATTTCCTTTTTTTTTAACATTTCCGTTTTCCTGGTCCGTATCCATCCTTGATGACATGCTTCATGAAAATCATAAATCGTGTTCTGTTCCTACAACTCATAAACTTGGTCCTCGTCCACGTAAGCACCGAGTCTCTCCTTCAGCTCCTCAACGTCCATCTCCTCGCCCATATACTCGGCGCCGCCAGGTGTCTTAGGTGGAATGAGTATCGAAGATAATACATGAACCACACCATCCTTAGCAAGACCATCTTGAACAGCAACACTACTAAAGCCATTAATCTTGATGGTAATGAATCCACCGTAACGTGCAACATCAATACTCAGACTCTTCTCCTCAAGAAGCGTAGGAAGATCAACGTGGAAAAGTCCCTTGGGGATACTTTCAGCATCAATCTCACTAATGGAAGAGGAGGCTTCCTTGGCCTTGTAGAAAGCATCAGAGTACAACGTTTGATTAGGAACAACGTGGTATTTCAGGAGAGCCTTGAGGTACTTCTCTCCGTAGGAACTGAAGAGGAAAGCGTTGATCTTCGGTCCCAACTTCTTGAAGGCCAAGTTATTGGGTGCGAAGAAAGTACCACCTTCGTGCTCAGTTCCTTTAATCTCCTCGGATAGGCCGGTCTTCTCAAGTCCCAGGTTTAGAGTACTGAACTCTCCGGGAAGAAGCTCGATAATCTTAAGGGCAGGTGGAGGTGGGAGGAGAATTGAGTCGACGCCGTGGATTACACCATTGGTCCCAAACTACGTCTGTTAGCTGCGTAAATATGAGCGACCATGTGAGAAGACATACGATGTTGACTGCAATAACTTTGCTGTAGAAGTTGACTGCTAAGCCTCGGAGACCAAGACTAACTCTCAGACGCTGTGGTTCTCCACCAAGAGCATCTTCGTTGAATGTAGTTGGGATAGTGTGCGAGACCAAGATACGACCAGCAGGGTAGAAGTCTGGTGATACGTGGTAGGCCAGGATCTTCTTGATGACTTCTGCAGACGGCTTGTGATGTTTGGGGATCTTCTCAAATGCCTTGTCGGTTGGCGCAAAGACTGTGAAGTTTGCTGTTGTGCCGTTCAGCAAGTCAACAATATCAGGATATTCGTTGATGAGCTTTGCCAGCTTGGTTGTGTACTTGCTCTTGGCAATGAGTTCGTACACTGTGAGGTTTGGCTTGGCATGGCCATGCTGTGGCCCATGACCACGGTGAGGCGGGTGGTGTGGCTTCCTTGGGTGTCTGCCGTGATCACCATCATGCTGTTCGAAGATATCTTGATCGATCGGGGAGGTGGTTTCCGCAGATTCAAGCCATCCGTTGACATCGAATGCGGACATAGAGTGGTGGCACACGAAACGGTCTTTCATCGACTTGCCAGCGTCGATTGCATTATCAATGGCATTTTCGGAGAATGCCACAGCATCATTGAAGGTATTTCCAATGACTGAGAAGATATTGTCCTTGGTGGGAAGTTTTTCGAGGAAGCTCTTGGATGACTTTTGAGACTCAACGACGAGCTGACTCGTCATCTGCTCGTCTGGAAGGACGAAGGCAGTTGTTAGGGCCGCAAGCGGCAGAATAGTAATGAGCTTCATATTGATGGGTGTTTGGTAGAGAAAGAAGAAGATGGAGAGACGAATGGAAAGAAATAAGAGCGTAATGAGCTAGTGGTATGAGGTGATGCCTCAGCAAACCATGAGGCGATACACAAGACAGCGGATGTTCGGACCTGTCGTTTCAACTCGAAAGACCTAACGGAACGCGCGGAATACGATGAAGAGTGAAGAAAAAGGAAGAAAGCGAGGGAGTTTACAGCTGTGACCCCTTCATGCTTTATTGCATTGCAGCTAGTTTGGATACTTGGATTCGTATTGACTAGTTGTAGGTTGCAGCGTTGCGTGGCTCTTTGTCAGTAATACATCATTGGCGTTTTCGTTATTGGCCGCTATGGAGACAGTAAAAGCAGCATTCAAACTCAACTGAAATCGTCATTGCAGGAACAAATCAATCAAGTCAATTATTCAGTTTCGTACCCAGTTGATAGTTTCGTCTTGCCGCTTTCGCATCACCTATCACCCAACCTACCCCCTCATTCGGACAGTTTTTGATACAATTATCCCGACTCTGACGACATGACGACATCTAAGCGGTGGAAGGCATCAAATCCTTTGATTGATCTTCGTGCTCACACAAATGCAGATTACGGTATTGCGACTTCTCGTATTCGTTTGTGTCTTTGATGTGTTCCTGTACTGTACCTGTACCTAGGTGTACAGTAAACCTCTTAACAATGTTGAGAGGATGAAATGAACGTAGGTAGGGTTGGATTTATTCAGGAACAAAAAAGCACTTCCTTATCTCGATACGAGTAGCTCCCCATATTTTGCGGGGGATCGACAATTCCGATGATTAGTCAGCCAGGGGGAGGGGTAAGGAGGGAGGGGTCATCTGACTATCCTATCTCACCCACATGGCATTCTCAAGCTGCCTTTATCTTTCCCATCTTTTTTTCTTTTTATTTCCAGATAAGAAAGTCCCAACCAGCTCTCAAGGTACACTTCTCTGGGCTTTTGGATGATGCAAGCTCTGGTGCCGAATAAATGTGCCAATGTTCCTAACCAGGAGCCTACGTTTGCAATTTACTGGCAACTGCCATTGAAATACTACCGCAAGCCTCCAGAACATCAAAAGGGAAACACCTTGAATAAGATTTGAGGGGACAAGTTTTCCACATAGTTCCTACTATGTGGATTCCTCGAGGGGCCGAAGCTCACAGATAATCACCCTCCACTATCGTTCCAAGTCTTAAAGACATTAGAGGCATGGATATTCTTAACTCGCTTACATATTCTATCCTAATTTTTCTCACTCACAAAAGATTCCTTCAATTACAACCTCACATACAGCCTCTTTCCCTTTCCTTTCAACTAAACTCTCTCTATCAAAGTCTTTTCTATTCATCCGTGTCTTATGTCTGTCTCGACTCCCGAGAATCAGGCATACAAACTCCAAAGTCCGAAGTCTCAAATACATTCCGATGCGAAATCCGAAATCCTTCTACACGATGTCTCAACTTCAAGATACACAAGTACAGTATTACATAAATGTACCTTGAATATGACAGAAGTTCATGCCCATGGCCTTTTACACGGCAGCGGATTCAGCTGTAAGCAAGAACACGGAACTTCTGTCGGAAATACCACTTGGTTGTAAACCGCTGCTAAATTCTCAGTACGACTGGGACCTGTGGAAAGCTGGTATTTGTCATGAAAGGTCTCGAGGATTAATTAATTGCTAAGTATTTACTTTCCACTTGGGTTTCTAGGCGAATTTCCAGACGTATGATTTTGTACTTGTACCTATCTATGACAGGGTATAATGTATTCTGATGCCGGGGATGTGATTCTCCCACGTGGTGGTGGCCACTGTTTGGATCTAGCAGGACTTAGGCTATTCAGCATCATGTATGTGTACCCAATATCCTTATGTTACATACTACACATGGTAACCTCGTGGTGGTTTTGGTGTCTCAAATATCGTCCGGTTTTCAGGTAGCGATAGCATAGTTTAGCAACCACAGGCACAGAGACCAGGTAATCCAGACCTTCCCGAACGCTACCTTCTTGCTTGCATTAAACTATGATTCCATATCGCGGTTCCGTCCGAAATTAATTCCACATCCTGTGGTAGCAGCACCACCCAAGCCTATAAGCTAAATATACATCAGATATACAAGCCACTACATAGATCAGCCAGCACACTGCCAAAATGAACTGCAAAAATTTGCATACGGCCACTTATGGACTTCCCACTGGGTAAGACCTTACCACGGCCTTGGGTCAACGGTATGCGAACGACAGGCGTTGTGCTTGTGAATATTTCCCTCCAGGTAAACATGCGGCTGAATGCTACTACAAGTACTACTTAGGCCATCAGGCCATTCGCCACCGTTATGGAACCACGGAAGTATCCGAGGTGTGTCTTCATCCCGACTGTTCGGCTACATCCACGTGCATGGTAAGGTCGCTGTGAGGTGGTTGAAGCTCCGATGCAGCCAACCTTATTGTACAGAGTTGGCCAACTCTGGGGTCATCGCTCAGCTTGCATCGAATGCCGAGTCGAGGTGCATGTATCTTAGCCATGTGACTCTTTCAGTCTCGAATTCTTCGCAACAGCATCTAGCAGGATACTTAATCTCAGTAATAACGAGGTGCGGCGGTTCGACCCGTGTGACGAAATATCATAAAGACCTACCTTGTCAATACTGTACTGTACGATGCCTCAAACCTGGTTCTTTCCGATATCATACAATGTGTAAGTCAACAGGCCCTTTCTGCAATTGGTCAAGTAGCTGCAGCTATAGCTCGGGCCGTTGACGCGTGTGCCGTGTCTAGGAATAAAAGGCCAAGGGGTGTGTTACTGTATGGATAAGAACCAATACCTCGTCGAGGCTGATATATTTTCTTTTTTTCTATTCCACAACCCGGAATTGCACAATAGTGTCCCCTCTGAATAATGCAGATCTGTCTCGGCACCTGCTCAAGAAGTTAGCTCAAAATGTGGGGGATGAAGCAGAAACACTAGTGTGATCCTCCGCCCATTCGCAGCCTTGCGATCCAGCGACCGTTACGCAGGACGCGGAGATCGGTGGACGGTAGGCACACACAGCCGACAGCCATCAGGGGGCTCCGGATGTAGTGGGTAACTTGGTCTCATCAGCTAAGATCAACGGTTTCTGCAATTATCGTCAATATGTCTACTTTGTATATCCTTAACTTGCTAGAAAGAGTATAGGGGGAGGGTTGTTGGAGGTTGTACAGTACATATTCACTATGTCGTACGACGCGAATAATAAGACGACGGAGGAGTGAGAGGTGACAGTAGCGGCCCCAACAAGAAGAATTGAGCATTGCACGATCTAGGCCCTGGTCGAGCTAATGTAACTTAATCTTTTAGATGTTGACACTAGGCTCGAAGCGTATTGGCCTTCTGCCTGGGATTCCAAGCTCTTGCAGTTCTGATCTTCGAGAGTTCAAATTCTGCCCATTCGATTAGCATAGCTATCGTCAATGGAGCCCAAGATCGTGAGTCCTGGTAGCAGGACAAAAGGAGCTTTTATGCCACTGCAGGGCCCCAGATCCAGTGGAATTTTGCCGGCCGGTCATTAGGGACTCGCACTTTCGATGGATTCGATACAACATTACCTGGGATCTCCTGGCCGGCTGAAAAGTTACTCTACTGTACAGCGCCGACGCTGCTGACGCTGCTGACGTCGTTGCTACAGCTGCTACAGCTGCTAGGTACGAGTAACAGTAGTAGCGGCGGAGAAGAGAGGGCATCAACGGATCTCTCCAAAATCCTAGACGTTGGACAACCGCGGAGAATAATGCACTACGACTTTAGACGATGGTACCCAAGGGAGCGCTAGTGCTATTTACCACGAGACATTGGTAAAGGGACTACCTACGACATCTGCCGTCGCCACTGAGGTATCCGTAGTATCCTCCGTACCTCCCTCCCTCCTGCACAAGAGCGGTTCCGATGCAGACACAGTAGTCCGTTCCCAACTGGAAATCCATATGCAAGCCAGGACGAAGCTGGCTGGCAGAACGCTGGAGGCTAGAGGCAAGGTAAGCCAATCCTGCCTGTGTCTAAGCCTAATTGATATCGATATCCATGAACACATGAGTTCGCCCTGTTTTTTTTGTTTTTTTTTTTGGCTCGTACTTTCCCATGCTCCAGCTCCTCCTCTTCTGCTGCTGCTGCTTTGTGCTCATGTACACTACCTCCTCCTCCTCCTCCTCCAAATATCCCCACTCTCACACCACACCACACCTTCTTTTCTTTTCTTTTCTTTCCTCGCCTCACCTTACCTCACCTCACCTTCCTGAGCTCACATCCGACCAATTTCTGCATATCAGCACGCTGCTGCCGAGGAATCTTGCCTATGTCTTTTATTTCTTTTTCTTCAACATCTACTTTCCAGCTGTATTGAGAAACAACTCACTGTTTATTCATCTTCCGTCCCTTTATCCGGTCGAGGTAGAGTGTAGGCTAAGGAGACGCGCCCTCTTCGTCTACGGTATTGTCTTTCGGGAAGAACTCTCTTTAAGTTAAAGTGGGTTCAACCTTAAAGAGCCCCCCCGCCCCAATATCTTATGCTTCTCAATCTTCGTCACTAGTCATCCATTGTCTATCAACACAACGCGTCGGTACCTCAGCACAAGGCTCTCCAACATGCCGTCACCAAATGTTCTCATCTATCTTATGCGCCGCGACCTTCGCGCCGCTGATAATCCTATCTTCCATGCTCTAGCCGCCAAGAAGGATCATGGCTTCACCCATCTCTTGCCACTGTACATCTTGGCAGCTAGTCATATTGAGGTATCTGGGTTCCTCCCAGAAGATATCAAAAGTCCATATCCAGAGGCAAGGAGTCGGATTGCTGGCTTCTGGCGCTGTGGGCCTCATCGCGCCAAGTTTGTGGGCGAGTGCCTTTGGGATCTGAAGACTAGACTTGAAGATATAGGTAGCGGATTATGTATTCGAGTAGGTGGAGTTGCTGAGGTCGTCAAGGGTCTCTTGGCAAGTGAGGAGTTGCATGTTTCTGGTGTTTGGATGACTGGTGAGGAGGGTGTCGAGGAAAGTAGAGAAGAAAACGAGGTGAAGCAAGCTTGTGAGGAGAAGGATGTGGAATTTCAGCGATGGGAAGACGAGAAATACTTCATTGACGAGTACGTATGCCCTCGGTTTTATATATTTTGCTCGGCTAATGGAAGCATAGTCGCGATCTTCCCTTCAGTGATCCCTCAGCACTGCCAGATGTCTTCACATCCTATCGCAAAATAGTCGAGCCACTCCGGGACGCACCACGTACAGTACTTCCAACGCCGACAAAAGACTCACTCCCGCCGTTTCCAAGCTCTATCCCACCTCAACATACTCCATTCACCATTCCTTCAACTCGGGACTCGCTCCTCAACTGCCTCCTCTCACCCCTCAACAAACAAGAACTAATAAATAATGCGCCCGCTCCCCAAGAAGACTTTAGATCAGCCCACCCATTCACAGGAGGGGAATCACACGCACAAGACCGTCTCAACCATCTAATCTCTTCCGGATCCATGACCAGATATAAAGAAACACGCAATGGCCTCCTCGGAACTGATTTTAGTACCAAATTATCTGCTTTCCTAGCCCTTGGTTGCATAACAGCCCGCCAAATTCATGCCTCACTCCTAGCCTTTGAAGATGCATCAGTCAGCTGTCCTGAAGCCTGGAAGTCAGCACAAGGCTTTGGCGAAGGTGAGAACGATGGTACAAAAGGTGTGCGATTTAAGTTGTTATGGAGAGATTACATGCGCCTGTGTACGCGCAAATTTGGACCGAAGCTATTCAAGCTGGAAGGTTTTAATGGCGGAGCTGACCAGAACGATCGGTGGCATAGTCTGGAGTCAAAGAAAGAGGTCGTCAATCGCTTTCTCAGTGGCACAACAGGGATGGGTTTCATTGATGCATCGCAACGAGAAATCTTTCACACAGGCTACACATCGAATCGTGCTCGTCAGAATGTTGCTTCATTCCTCAGCAAGATCTTGAAGATTGATTGGCGGCTAGGCGCTGAATGGTACGAGTGCATGCTGATAGATTATGACCTTAGTAGTAATTGGGGCAACTGGCAGTACGTGGCAGGTGTAGGTAACGATCCTCGTGGTGAAAATGGACGTGTGTTCAATCCCGTCAAGCAAGCTTTCGATTACGATCCCGAAGCTAAATACGTCAAGGCCTGGGTTCGTGAACTGAAAGATGTGACCGATCCTGGAGAAGCGTTCCAGGCTTGGACTATAAGCGAAGAGAAGAAAATTGAGTTGGGATTGAACGGTCTGCCGATGGTAAAGGATCCATTAAACAAAATCAACTTTACCGTTGGGAAGAGGGAGAGTTCTGGCAGGGGCGGTAGGGGTGCTGGACGAGGAAGATTTAGGGGTAGTTCGAGTGGTGGTGGAGAGAAGGCGGGACATAATGAGAACAATCCAAACAGTACGGGTCCTGGTGGGAGGCCTGGTGGGTATAGGGGCAGGGGGTACGGCAGTTCAAGACCAGGCGGTGGTTATGGTGGCAGAGGATATGGTGGTGGGGAAAGAGGAAGAGGTGGTGGTCATAGAAATGGAAGTGGAAATTATGGAAGAGTAGGCATGGTGGAACAAGATACGAATCTCACCCAGCAGCAGCAGCAGCAGACTACACCTTCTAGAGATCAGAACCATTAAAGAGCGACAAAAATATAGAGAGACGCCAGTGGGATATGTAGCTATAGTTGCCATTTTTGCAATCTGCCTGTAAGTGGAAGTGGAATTTATTGCTTTGCTAAAATTGGTTTGGTATTACATTGTATCTAGGCAGCTTAGCTTAGTTGTATTCATTGCATTGAATTGGCTTGCTTTATTTGCTTGTACTATAGAAGAATAACAAGATAAATTT
>JAJONI010001559.1:0-11550 GCA_022190145.1 Pezicula rhizophila | reverse complement strand
AGATGGCTTTTGTACAGAGAGAGTATAAAGTGGAAGGAATTTGTGTCAATGACGTTGTCGTCTTAATTTATACTCTTTTTCTTCCTTCTCCCTTCTTAATCGTTTCTCTTCTTGGTCTCGCACTATCCTAGAGAGAGAGAATGCTAGATTAACCCTCTAACCTCTATTTAACCCAAAAAAGAAAATAAAGAAGTTAAGCTTTTGTCTTTGTCCATACTTTAAACTGTAGTTACTTACCTCTCCGGAAGCTTCTCCGGTGGCAAAACGATACCACTGGAGGAATAGTATATGGTATTTTCATTCTGCTTCTCGTGCTTGGGACACATGCCGTCCTGGATAATTTCTTGTAGGTAAAGTCCTCCTTGCTCATACGGAATACGCCTCGTCGAGTGTCCACAGACAGGGTAGTAGTCGCAGTTATTAACCCAAGGTTTTAACGAGCAAGGGCAATTATGAAATTTCTCCTTAACAAGAAAGCACATATTCATTCGTCGGACAGGTAATATATGGAGAGTCAGAAAGGGTAGTAACCAAATGTAAGCACAAGAAGACTCAGATGGGAAAGATTGGCCTAGAAAGAGCGAACTGTTAGTCTGTTGATTTGGATAGTAAGAACCACTTGTTGGTCAACAGCACAACGTAAGAAAATGCCCATGATCTACCAGTGGAGCATTTATCTACTACCAAATTTCTTCACATTCTACTAACAGACAACGTCACCACCAACTCATCTCACATCAGGAAGCCAATTCCGGTGTAGATTTTCCAGTTTTAGCAATGACCCCGCCCCACTGCAGTCGCCCGATTGACACAACCTGAAAGAGATGTTCACATGGCTATTCCTTTAACTGAAGAGTTATCATACTGCTTCCACCGCATTTCCCCCGACTACTAGCATCGAAGCGAGCATAGAATCAACACTTTATTCGCAAGTTTGAAGCCACACTCCACTTAGTTAGTTGAGGATTCTCCGCTTCGTATCACTCGAATCCTAAGAATGACAGCAGTCTTCATGGGTGCTTTCAATGTAGACAATAGACAAGTGGAAGAAACCTCAAGGACAAACTTGAGAGGTACGATACTATGCAGATCATACGAGTGCGCTTATGCTTAGACCACTTGTGCTACAAAGAGCGGAGAAGAGCTCGTTATGACTGAGTGTTTATAGGCTACAGGACACTCGATATCCTTTACCGCTGAGTGTTGTGGCGCTTGAGTTCTCCAAAGACCTGGTAAAGAGCTGAACTAGGTGAAGTGGAAGATCCTTTGGATCTGTGCCACAAGCGCGGGCGTTAAGTAGATCCTCACGGGCGTTGTTTGCTGCCAATAGGCTCAGATCCATCAACGCTAGTTGGATCAGGGTACACTGCAATATCAATATCAGCATAGATATCTGGCGCTTTAGCAAGCTCGAGAGAAATTGGGCGTCGCTACGTCAAAAAAGTACGGCTATGGGCTTTCTGCCTAGAACGTACAGCTGAAGATCTTCTGCAAATTTTTACAGTCACTTGACGATTTTTTCGCTGTAATATCACCGTGCCGTCTCTGTCATAAGCAAGACAGTTGGCAGTAGTGACTAGTCAAATTTGCTGGGGAAAAGAAAACGGGACGGAGCCCATATTTATATTTGCGTGTTGCCAAATACTTATACTTGGGCGTCATAAAGGCATCTCAAATATCTTGACAATCGCGCACAGATAGATGTTAGGCCAAACTCTCTTTCGATCTTTTCCCAGAAATTGGGGATAAAAAACGAGGACGCCCCGAAACTTTCAGGGTCTTTAGGTTGTCGGGAAGCAAAGCTCTACCCCAGTTCATACAACAGTGATGACCTTCGGGATCTTTTCTTTTGTTCGCCTTCTCTTCCGATTGAAACGCTATAATCTCAATACCTGAATTTGCAGACAGGGACTCTCAGCTGCTCACTGCACGCTCTAAAGTTCGGCTGTTTTCGCAATTCGTAGGGTTTTGGCCACTTGATGTTAACAGGCGCCGGAATTGAGAACCTTTTGTCCAACGCTTGGTGGACGACGAATGGGAATCCCGACATCGTACTTGAGTAAAGGGTCCAAGCACGTCCTTGAGCAAAAGAAAATAATAAGATACCCCGCAGTACACAAACCAACCACATCTCTTCCCCAATAGGCGCCAAAAAAGATATGCAGACAAGTTATTCTCCGCGCCTATTCTCAAAGTGTTATCTCCATAGTCCAGGAACTGCACCACATCTAGCTCTTCCAGGACCTCCTATACCCCCAGAAAAAGGAACAATAGACAATGGTTCACAAGGGATACAAACACAACGGTCGTTGGTAATACCACCGAATAAGAACGTGCTCTTTTGTCTTTCGGATCCTAGATCCGACACTTCTTCTCTTGATGGAATTTATTGATCCATTTCCAACATATTTATATTAAGGATTGTTCGCTGAAAATGTCTCGGACAACACTCTGTCTCTGAATTTCAAATACCCAATATCCACGACGACGGATCGATGAGGCCTCGAAGTGGGTAGTCCGCTTCGCACCAGTAGAATAATGAATGGTGAGGGGATGTGGAGGTACAGAGAGTGTCGCATTTTCGGAATGAACGAGGAATCCTAGCCCCAAAAATGTGAATTACTGAATGATTCGGTAGAAAGCATGACAGTAAAATGCACTTTCCTGGTTCAGTATGTGCGACCACACCAATGCTCCTGCTTGGCGAATGACAACTTCCGAGTAGCAAAGACAAGAACGAACACTCGTGCCATATTATGAAATAAAGCAATATGAACGGACGGATATGAGAGAAGATCTTGTCTCGAATTAGAGAACTTCAAGAACTCGCAAAATGCAAAGAGCTCAAAGTGGGAAGAAAACCAAGACGATGCCTCTGCCGTCTCGCATCGACGTACCCCCAAAAGTCAAGACCATTTGTAATTGTTGGATTTAGCCACACATCCTACTGGCACGTACAGTACGTTCAACCCAGAGTTCAACATACCCTTCATATCTCTCTATCTTCATGTGCTTTACTGTTAAAACTCAAGTGTAAGTTGGAAGTGGAGCATAAACTTCTCGGAATACGGCCACAGGTCCGCTGTTGAGAGTTCTATCTATCGAGCAATATTGATCGTATTAGCCTTTCATGCCGTCAAGAGGGAGGGCTATCAAATCTCAATGCTCCTCTCAGGATCCAGCAGAGACTACTCTTGCGGAAAGTTGCGAGATGGTTGGTGAAAGAGGCGAGAGTTTCTGTCATTTGTGATAATGTAATAGGAGGCCGAATATGGAAAGGTGGCATTCTGTGTATGCAGCTCATCATAAAACTAAAGTGAGAGGATTTGGGGGCTTTTGAAACCCTGACAGCCCCCCTATTTCAAAAGCCCGAATCTAAAAATGGTTTTTCGAGGCCCCCGGGACGTTCTTCTTTGTCTTGGACTTGTGTGACACTTCCAAGTTCGTGACAATCGAGGGAGATGTTTCCTGTATTTGGCGGACCTGGCGCTTGTTGTCCATGAAACATCCGAATTCTTCTGGAAGTGTGGCTTGAGACAGTTTCTAGCAGTGTTGACTGGCTCCAATAGACGCCGTCGTACGATGCTCGGCAATACAATCCGGTGATACAGTATCTGAAATAAGTGGCGTTACATTTCTTCTCCCCTCCACAATCTATCAACAGGAGTTACATACTCTACTACGTACGAACACCTTTGCAACTTACAGGTCCAATATGCACTCTATACGAATAGACTCTATTAGACTCGACTCGACCCACGGTTCATGCAACGGAAGAGACGCCCCCCGTAGGGCATAGGAGTGGTACGACAATCCAGTGGACTATACCGTCGCTAACTTCCTCGGAGTGCCGTCATATCAGCAGTAGTAACCCGTAGACTCAAATCTAATATTCAAAATGTGGAGCCGTTACTTGAAAGCATCATTGGTAGCTGTCATTCTGGTCCTAACTTGCAGATTCTAAGAAAAGTGGCCTATGAGTGTCTAATAAACTTGAAGGAGGCTCTTATTGGCAAGCCACCACAGTGATTAGTCGAACGTCTTATTCTCCAGATTCAGCAGCTGCGGGCCTCCTCTCGGGGAGCTTCAACCAGCAACCATGCTTTCATTGCTTCGTATTGTTTATGTTGAACGCCGGTGTTCTTTCGCGGCTCAAATAAGTCTAACATGATTAAGCACAATACTTTAGAGTCCGTGGGTCGTTCCGCCGAGGAAAACATGAACAACTTGTATACCCGCCTCGGAATTTCAAATAATAATACTCGTTTCGGCTTCTAATCTTCCCTCCTACTTTCCCTCTGCGGGATTTCTCAGTAGTCCATTATTGAGCTGTATGTTGTTTGATTGAGTCTTTTGTTGAGCATTCCAGAGAGTCATCATTTCCATTCTTCGCGTCCTCGGAAACTTCCTTGGGCCAATCATCTGGGCAACCGTTTTTGTCAGCCTCCATTTGAGAAGAATGCGACATAGATTAAAAATCATGCACGATCATAGATCGAGGCTAAGCCACGGCCACCCCTGCGCAGCTCAAGATCTGTCAGAGTTTCTTCTCCTTCAGCCCAAACTGCAAAGCCTGCTGAGTGAGTGGATGCTGCTAAACGGTTCACTTGTGGACTCACAAATCAAATCACCTTGTTGTGCATTCTGATGTACCTGATGTACCTGATGCACCTTCTCGGTCCTGCTTCTATCTATCTGCAAAGTATTATATATCTCTCTCTACTCGGTAGTTGGCCCGAATCCTAGATCTTCAGCCCATAATATTTGATGTGTTCCTGACATGATGACCAAGGGGGGATAGGACAGGACAGGACTAGACTGACTATAGGGCAGTACCGTAGGGTCTCCCGAAACTAGGTAGTAGTTATTATAGTATGGATGTCGTAATTGGGGACAGTGGTATATGCAGCTTCGCAGATCTGGAAGACCAACCCCAGGAACATTTCAATCTATTTTTTTTTCTTAGAGGGAGATAATATGTAATAGTGAGACTTTCTCAACGCCAAAGACTAGCTTCTTTCGTCCCGCCATCTTGGGGAATCTTTGTTTTTCCAGCAAGATTGTGCCTGTGCTGGGGGGGGGGAGGGGAGGGGGGGAGAGGGCGCCTGCAGGTGGTGGTGGTGGTGGTGGTGGTGGCATTTTCTTTCATGCTTTGATCGACTACGACCAAAACCCCACAGTTTCGGCAGCTAAGCTGATCATGGGCTGGGCTGGTCTGCCAGAGAGAGGCTTGCCTGCCTGCCTACCTGCCTACCTATCTTGTACCTGGCTACCTACCTGGCTACCTGCCTGCCTGTGGAATTGCTATCGCCATCTATCGTAATTTAGATACGCCATGGAGGCGAGGGGACATCCGATGGTATCTGCTTAAGATGGGCTTTAAATCTCTTCCCCCTCAAGGGATTCAAGAGACTTCTCTGCAAGGTACTCGACCATCGAACCGATAGATCCCTCCTTCCTCCTCCCTAAACCCCCAACCTAAACCCCCAACCTCACCTGTACTATAAGTGTGAATCCTGAATAATTTCCGTATCTGGATCTGGAAGCTGCTGGGAAAGGGCATTCATTCATCCATTCATTGCCAGGTAGGATTCGATCAAAAAAAAAAAACTGGAAATTCCGAGAATACCACACTCTAATACTGCCATGCTGAATAGTCTTTTTTTTTCCCTGCCTTTCCTCGTCCGAATCCTCCTCCTCGAGTCCTCTTTCGGTACATCACGTCGCGCGCTCCACATTCCATTCTAAGACCTTGCGTAACAAGAGAACGCGGCTCGTGTCAGTCCATCTGTGTGGTGAGTCTAGCCAACTTACTCCAACCCTAAGTGATTCAGTGAGCCCAGCGGCCATTTCCTGTCTGAGATATCGTTCTCAACGTTCACCATATACCTGATCTGATATATGGAGGCACATACCTCGCTCTCAATCCCATCCATGATAACTTCATAGAGGCCTATCCGCTTATTACATTGTTCCAGCCCCCCATCCCCCTCCCCACCTCACCTCACCTCACCCCTCATTCATTCATATATACATACCTGTATTTCACTTCTGTCCATCCCTCAAAGCAAAGAGTTTGTTCCCCCCTCCTATCTGACCCCTCAACCTGAACCACATCACTACTCTGGGGTCAATCTCAAAAACTAATCACTTGTCCAGACTCACTTGACCCCGTTCGAAAACTCATATACTATAATTCATTGATACCTTTCGCCGCTCGTCGTTGACTATGGACTTGTACGAGGAACACGGCGGGCACTTCGACTCCAGTAATTCCGCATCAAGCCTTCCAGACTTGACCCATTCCATAAACTCTTCCCTATCTTCTACTTCATCCTGGGACTGCTCAGTTATAGGAACGCCTCCATCAACTCGACGGCCATCGTTTGATTCCGTCAAACTTGAGGATATGTCCGTTTCCTGCCACACGCCAACACCATCAAGAACACCAGAACGATACGGAAGCGCCACTGGCTTCTACCAGCTTCCAAATATGGGCCAAAAGACAATGAATAGTTTCCATGACCAGGATATGATGTTTGGAAGAGCTTTATCAAATCAGTCTTTCCTGGGTTGCCAGCAGACAAGTTACTCGGGACCAATGTACAGCTCATTTGGATCGGGTGACGGTCTCCCAAGTCAATATTCTTCCTTCTCGGCTCAGAGCATGTCCACTTCTCAACCACAAGCAATCTCATTCCATGGCTTTTCCAGTTCCACTCCTTCACTTGAGATGGACCTGTACTCGCCAGCTTCGGCAATGAGCTCTTCTCCAGTCTCCGGTGGCTACGTAGAACCCTCACAAACAACCTTTGTTGATACTTTCGACATGTCCTCGCCGATGGGCCAAGTTCGGTCTCTTCAGTTCGATACCACCCTCTCAGAGCCATATGGTTCATCGCCACCAGGCCGCCAAAGCCAACTACAATATTTCATGTCTCCTTCACACTCAAGCGAGCACCACTCATCGCCTACTTCGACACCCTCCCGCGAGCCCACACAACGACAGCGTACCTTTCAACCGCTTTCTTCGGCCGCTGCGCTACATCGTATACAAGCATCTCGAGGTTCCGAACCACGTGTCTCTCGCGAGTCCCGTCGCCGAACAGGCCAAAAGACTAGCGACCGAGTGGTTTTACCGGCCAACGTATCGATTCAAAACAAAGCAAAAAGGCATTGCACGTGGCCGGGCTGCCAGGGTCGTTTCCAAAGGCAAGAGCATCTGAAAAGACATATGAAGACTCACGAAGATGCGCCGAAGGTAGCTTGTCAGTTCTGTAGCAAAGCCTTCGGAAGGGCAGACAATCTGAAGTCGCACATCAAGCTGCATGCAGACCCGAACAAGAAGTCGTCTCGAACAGACTACTATCCGAAAGCTCAGGAGGTATGGGAGGAGATGTCGCGGAAATCGAGGAAGCTTGGTTCCCAGCAGTAAACCTAATAATCGAATTGGAGTTGACTTGTTTTGTTTTTGATTACACCCTTTGGATGATCGATGATTTAAGATTTCGATAACGAGTCGATGACAAACAAAGAATCAAGACCTGGACACGATACGATACCAAACAGAACGTACGAAGACCCACGAATATATTTATGAATATCACTAGCCACGATCTGGAACGATGAGAGACGTTTTAGCGAAATCTCTACGACCCCTGGATGAATATTGTTAACGAAAAGAGAAATGATGGGATGTATATGTAACACTGTACACGGCCTCGTGTATAAAAGGGGAGAGAGAGTTCTGCTACTTTTTTTGGATTTTCTGCGTGCAGTTTTTGTGTTTTTGACTTTAAGCGATCGAGTTTATCTGTCTGCTTTCATTTGGTTTTTCAACACTTCTCATAAAAACACCGAAAACATGGCGGCTAAAAGGAAAGGAAAGGGAAAAGCAAGTCTTTTTGGGAGGGGAGGGGGGAGAAGAGTTAGTAGACTTTTGCTTCTAGATGGGGGTGTTTCAAATTTCCTTTGTTAGTGTGCAACATGTCATTATTGTATTTTAATCCTTTACTGTGCTACGTTTCTTTTGTCAGATTCTAGTTTATTTTGCATGCTGCATTGGGAGGTAGTTAGAGATCGGGGACTTGCTCGGGATAGGACTTGGCTGCTTTTTGTTGTATTATTCATCGGAATGTTGGATTGTCCCAGGATGAGAGAAGCTGGACAAAAGAGAGAGAACTGGTAGTTTTTAGAGGGAAAGGGTTTAAGGAAAGATTACCGAGTTAATGCTAAACGGTCGTTTCTTGATGCTAGTCTTTTTCTCATACACTTTTACCAGACTTGCGGGTGAATTTTGAAATGAAGATATATGTCCATAAGTAGCTTTTTCAGTATCGTATCCCAAACGGCAGTCACTTCTCCTTGCATTTACCGTAACTAGAATCGAGCAGGCATGGTGATGCCTGTCTCAAGAACCACTTCATTCCTTGAGGCTTATGAAGTTCTCCAAAAGCCACCCATCATCGCACGAAGCACATCCTCAAATGCCTCAATACACAATAAAACATAGGTGTAGCTGAATCTATCATGGCTCTCACAAGCGTACATACACACAATGCACCGTGATGCATAACCTACATAAATCGTGAACCATCCGACCTCCGATCCCCAGACTTCCGAAAAAATCCGCCACCAACAATTCCAAATGTCCAATAATAACACAATTTTGTATGTAACCCGCAGTCTAGAAATTCCTGGGATTATGCAATGCAGGTTCCGATTACACGCATATGCACCCTACTGTACATGCCTACAGTCAAGACTAGCCTAAAAATTGCGTTCACCAAGTTACATTTTTAACCTCATCTCTTCTCAACTTTTCCACTTCCAGGCTCCCAAAAGTCTCTAACCTCCGTGCCCTCTGCCTTCATAAATTATCTCTCCTAAAATCTCCCCTCTTTTCGATATATCATCTGCATATAACAATTTTGGGGAAGGCGATCATGCTATCACAGCCCCCAGAATAAACCCATCATTCATACCAATCATCTCTCAAAATGCCACTCTGGTAGTAAGTTTCCGGAAGCGAGTTAACTAATCCGATAGATAGATATTTCCCCGCTTTCACATTTGCAAGCTAGCGGCCAACCTACAGTAGTAAGTAATTCAAGTTTACAAAGATCTAGAGAGGAGGCACTTGCACGATCTCGTTAATCACGTCGCTTCATTCCAGGTATTTCCAAGGTTCATCCATGCCTTTTCCCCTTATCAACAAAAAAAGAAAGAAATGAAAATTTCGAACAGGACCCCTTGGTTGAGATCTTATCAAATTCGTGGCAGATGTCTAAGGAGTTTTTTATTGTGCTATTTTATGAACGTGAGGTCATCGTGTATACCAGTTTCTTGTAATGATATTTCTGTGGTCAATCGAGATGGGTAGTTAGGGCAAGCATCCAAGGACCGAAGTGAGATGGATGGTGGAACTCCAACAATACCAAGATTTCTTTTCTCCCTCTTTCTCCGGGGCTATCATTTAGTATCGCCAAGTTAGTAACCGTACTACAGCACGAGAATACTGCATATAACTACTCTCCACCAACAGGCTACATACATATATAGAATAATATCCACAACCATACTACACAAGTTGTTATAACGGTAGACCAATAACGATACCCAACCATCCAACAAAACCCCAACATTTCCTCATTCACGAAATCACCTCTTCCAGGAATCGGGTTAAGGAGGGATGACTTCGTTCGTCAAGGAGGCTGGAGAGAAATGACCGAGCGAAGGCATCAGAATCCAAGCCAAAAACAATCTTATCTCTCCTCTCCGTCTCACATTCCTGAAGAATCAAAGCTCTTTCCTGTTTACAACTTAGCACCTATCTACCAGCACTTAAAAGGAAGACCTCATGATGCGACCGCACATAACAACACGACAGTGAGGCAGGGTCACACAGATAGCAGGTCGCACATGGCCAGATTCAAAAGGGGCTTAAAAAAAGTACGCAAAAAAAGAATAGAGTTTTCTACAGCGCCTTCTAAGTATAGCGAAGCGTTGGTAATGGCATGTGCTTTTCCGACTAGTTACTCAAATGCAGTGTAACATGACTTTTGAGGGGCCAGGTCTACTGTGAGTTGCAAGTTAGAAAAGGATACTCTGGAGGGAAATTCCAGCCGGTGTTTCGGTTCTCTGGAAGGTACGGAGGTGCTGTGCATAAGTATTTTGAATTCTAGACTGGACGCTGGGGTGGAAGGAGATGAGTTCATGGAATATATATATAGAATTGCCACAGCTGGCTAGTTTGTATCTATTCCAGACCGGTAACGAAGTTAGGACTTAGAATACTTATGCGCTTTACCTTCGTAGCCCTTTTTGCTTAAGAAACCACCTGCAGTCCGTGGATTGCCTTTTAAATGTTATATACGTAGTGAGCTGCATTTGAAGTGTAGCATATGATGAAAAACGTTGGTATTCTGCCAGAATCAGGTGAGTACTCGAACCAGGCAAGTTGCAAGTAAAGTATAGTGTGATGTAATTATTCTTTATACTCTAATATACAGCCACACAGCATAGATTACAAGTTACCGGAGGAGGTACAGAATCTGTTGATACAGAACAAGAGTACCGAAAACACAACCCTTTTTTAAGAAAAGGGGGTGGATCACATGACCAGTTTAAACACCCTTCACAATTCACATAATAGCCTAATTATTCTGTCATAACAGATTAGGCACATCACTTAAACATGTCTTATATCTACACAGTATCAAAGCTTCAAAACCCGTTGACTTCAATAACAGCTGACCTACACACACCTCGCTAATATCAGGGGCTCGGCTACCAACAAAACCCCTATCGTATGTATATATATATATATAGCCGAGCCAAGCGACTACATCTCCCACTTCCATCAAAAACAATCTACCCATGTATCAGCAACTATTTACTTCCTCCATTATAACACACATCAGATACACAACCAACATTAAACTTTCTAAAGATCGACCTCAACAAAAAAAAATTCATACGTCAGTCCTCGCTTCCTATTCTCCATAGAACTCTCTCTCTTCGTATTCCAATACCCCGCACCGAAACCGAAGGGCCCGTAACTCGCAAGAAATGCCTGCTGCTCGTTGCGGATCCGCATACAACGGCGGGACTATGTGAAAATCCAGGATGCGGAGACGGATTGCGGAGATACAGTACAGTTTAGAATGCGGAGAACAGATTGTGGGGGGATGGAAGCACGGAGGTGAGATTTGGTTATTGGTTATTGGTTATTGTTGTGGTGTCAAGTCTGTCATCTTCTTGTTGTTGTGCGGGAGTTGTTAGGATGTCCCTGGTTTTCTTGGAAGGGTTTGTGTGGGATTACGGTACTAGAGAACTGGGGTGCCGGTACTTGTGATGGTCGTTTTAGCTATATAGATGGTGTTGGCCTGAGATCCTAGGCTATATCATACTTCTTCGTAATCTGTTTAAATATGTTGGTTATTATGTTCTGTTTACTGTGGATTTTATGTTATATGTAGAGAAAAGCTCACTCTGTGTGGGTTTAAGTGCTAGGAGAGGTATATATTATTTCGGATGCTCAAGTCGATT
>JAJONI010001558.1:361-11588 GCA_022190145.1 Pezicula rhizophila | reverse complement strand
TAAATAATATAAGCGCTAATAAGAAGTCTATAACAGGATGTTCGTTTGCATTCTACGTTTTTTGTTGTAATAGACGAAATAAGATATCTAAAAGATGTGACATCTGTAGTTGAGTTGATGGTTAAGTGAATAACAAGCTCTGTAGCTCTTCTGCGAAAGGAGACATGAACTTAGACTTGAATCCGCGGATAAGTTGAAAAGCATTAGAGATGAGTTCGTGGAAGATTGTCTTTAGTTAAGACTGCGGTGGGGGGACAGGGAGTTTGCGGATGACTTAAGCCTGATGAACCCTGGAAGGATCCTATGGACAAGGCTCCGATAGTGGGCATGTCATGGAAGGAGCTTTCTCAGCAGTGTGGGGATTCTCAACGTCAAACACTAGGATGCACAATCCGGCTTTCTACTCAATGCACTATGCGGAACCTTGAACGCAAACTACGGGCAGCAGTCTGGCACCTCTCTTATTGCATTAGTGTAGGTCAACTAGTAGCAACAACAGGTGTCGTAGTAGTAGTAGTTCACGCCAAAATTAATTCTCTTCCGCTCCCGAAGGAAACAGCTATCAAATTTAATTCTAGGCTGTCGCGTTAACCACTCCGCCACAATGCCATGTTTGATTTGTTGAAATTTGGTTATTTAGCAATATGTGCACAACATTAATATGGATCTACCTTAAATTGTAACTGCATTACTGAAAGGATACCATGATTAGCTAGAGGATTATTTGGTACATATGACCGATTCGAACGTAAATTTCCGTATACCTTTCTATGATTGATAAGAGTAACAGCCTTCCATTCTCCAGCTTATGGTAAGGGCGACAGCACGAAAAAAAATGAACAGAGCTACGTTAAGTTATGAGCTACTTGAGTCTAACCATTCTATTCAAAGCTGGTCAGCGCTGGCCTTGGCCCCAAACAGAATATAAGCAAGTTTAACTTCCAAGACCAATGGCTATTCACATCCTCCCAAAGATTTAGATCCGGACCCGAATCAAAAAAAGAAAATAAAGGTTATGCAACAACGGCCTTTGCTTTCTGCTCATCACCAAAAAGATCTCCTTCGAAATTCTCGACTCCATTGCGCTGTTTGATCTTCTCCATCACGAGTTCCTTCTCCTTGAGCCACCTTTCAGAATGCCCCTCGAAGTAATGCCCACCTGTTTGGGCCGCCTGGCCATTAATCCAACTTAGAAGATCATTTACATATTCAACCTCCTCATTTCTTAGTGAATGAAACGGTCTTCCAACCCCTTTCCTCAGAACCCTCTCTGCGTATTCCTTCCGCATTTCCTCTGCGCTTGGTACCCATGCTCTTCCAGAAAAGACTGCAGCGACGGCTATGGCTTGGAATTCGAAGAGCGTGAATGTGGCAACATAGTAAGGCGCACCAACAAAAGCTATAGTTGAATCCGGAATATAGAATATGTCTTTGTGAAGATTGTGAACTTGAGTTCCATCTGTTACCAAAACAGTGTCGTTTGCTTCCGAAGGTGCCACGAAATCTGAATGGAAATCTCGTAGGAATGGATACGAGATGTGGTAACCTGTGCAGATGACGATTCTATCAATATCGGTGATTATTCGTCCATCAGTCAATGTGACTACTGCAGTCATGAAATCCTCCTTCGTTGAAGGGTAGTCAGGCTCGGCAGAAGGAGCTCGTTTTCCAAGTGAGAATCCCGCAATTCCTGTAACTCGTTCTGAATTCTTTGGGAGAAAGCTGGCTGGTAAGTCGAATTCTCCTCCACGGCTGCTCTGATATATCTTTTTTGCCACACTGCTAATTTCCCTTGCGATATCTGTAGACGACGTTCCTGCACCGATTAGGAGAACGTTCTGCCCCTTGAATTCTTCTGGTTTGCGGTAACCTTTAGAGTGTGTAACTCGATTTGGCCAGGCAGCTTTTATTTCTTTCAGACCTGGAATATCTGGAACTTTAGAAGCATGGTAATGACCTGATGCTACAACCACAGCATCGAACTCCTAGTATTTGTAAGAATCCTCAACTGAAACTATTGTTCTGCGCGAGTCCTGGCTTACATATGTTGCGTGGTCTTTCTCGCCCTTTCTCGGTCCCTCTTTAACCAATGTCGTTGAATCTAAACGCCATCTGGAGCCTTCTTTCTTTAGACTCTCGACTCTAGTATTGTATTTAATACGAGGTTCGACTTCAAATTCTCTTGAAAATGACTGGAGGTAGTCCCCGATGACTCTTACGTTCACAAAGTCTCCTGTTCCTTCTTTCCACGAATATCCTTTTAGTTCCTGCAGTGTGGTGGAGATGTTATTGGTAAGACCATCATAGGCTGGACTTCAAGTCATACCATGTCAGTATAACTCTTCCAAAATAAAACCACCTGAGATTTTGAAGAATGTTTTTAGAACATGAGACTTGCTAACCTGGTTGGTGCAAAGCGAAGCTCGATATCTTGTTCACTGCCAGGCTCAACTATTTCTTTTCCAGTTTCCTGATCAATGACAAAGTCTGCAATTGAAGGCCTTGTTGATGGATACTGTGGCTCAGGAGCGGGCCTCTCATCGTAAGACCATACTCCGCCAGCAGTAGATGACCGCTCAAAAACGGTAACATCGAGTCCCGTAGCTAGAAGATGTCTTGCTGCGGTCAAACCACTTACACCGGCTCCAATGACTGCTATATGCCTAGAAACTGAACCCATAGTATCCGATATGAATCTAGTAGATAAACAGTATCTCGGTAAATACCGTAAACTATACAAGTATGTTGGACGGAACAACGAAGAAAGATGACACGCGAAAGAAGTCCAGAAACGTGTGCACTAATAGAAGAAAGAATATTGTGCTATTTTGAAGAATTAATGTTGTTGGGAATCGTGTAATATACGTCTTAGAGACCCCTCGATTCAATGATAAGTGGTCTTATCATCGTTCTCTATCTAATATTCATCATATTCGTCTAAGATTTCGCCATCCTCGCTTAATTATAGTTTCATCCGCGGAGCCATGCCATGGTAGCCTAACGCAATTATCAGTCCAGAGCTTATGGATACTACTATGTCAATATGCACAGAAGTACTAATCGGCTTCATTCGCTTTATAAGCGTCACATAATACATCGTATCGTACTCTACCTACCTTACAGAAATGTCTCCCCAAGCGAACCGCCCACCCTTTTTTGACTTCTTACCGGTTCCAGGTCGTAATATCTGAATTGTGGGTTAGCATCAAATCACCTAAGAAAATCTCAATTGATTGCATGTATACATATAAGCGACACTCCAGAGTCAGGCCTCTCGCTATCATTAAATATGAAGGGCGTTGTAATGTATTTGGTTAAGTTGCCGAATGTTTATAGACAGTGACATTTATTAATAGCTTCAAAAAGGACATGCATCCATCCCAGAACCAAACTCAAAATTCAAATAAAAGAATCACCCGTCCAAGTGCCCAGTTCCAGTATGCTAAACCCGCTCTAAAAACATAAATACCAAACACTCTCTTGCTTTCCCGAACTCAACATAAGTCTCTATACTTTTAATAACACCATTAGGTCCTATCACCTTCAATTGAATACCGTCAGCCTCCTCGGACCTCGGATCCGAGCTGATGACTGCTTTGACGAGATGCCCACTATTGTCTCTAACATGCACCCACAGGCCCTGGCTTCCAACAATATCCTCCCAATCATTCTCAAGCGGACGCTAAAAATGGCCTGCTCCGTTCTTGCAGACTAAATATCTGTCTGTACTCGAATTCGTCGTCTACATTGCCTTACCATCTCCGGGGTTGCCTTTGTCGGATGTGGTGGGATTTTGATGCAGTATCCGCCGCTGGACGAATTAAAATGACAAATTTCTCGTCTGACCAAAGTTTGGAGGGCAAGGACCCAGGCGCAGATGATTGATAGGTTTGTATCGAGATTTGTTAGAAGTGCTGTCCATGCCCATTTCCATGTGAAATCGGAGAGAATGATATAGAGATCAAGACTTGTCTTACTGCTGTAACACCAGTGACCATGATGTGATGCCCAAGCCAAAAAGGATTGCTAAAGAGACCTTCTTGTGATGTGAGAGTTGTAGTTATTTGAGTATTAGAAGAAGGAGAATAGCAAGTACAACGTCGCTTATGACAGACCATATTCCGTTGAAGTACTGTAAAATTCCGTGAGGTCCACTGTATTGAAGCGAAAATTAGGTAATAGGCACTTGAACACTTTGATATAGCAAATATTTCGCACCTTCAAGGTTAGGCCACTCTTCTGGCAATGGACCGGAAGAGAGGAATCCAATACTACATCTATAAGGTTGAAATCTAAGACAACAGAACTTACTGCTAACAGACCATTGTCATTAACCACGCGATTGTCAAGTTACTCAAGTATCCCATAGCCTATCAATCTACATAAGTTTAGATTTTGTTTTATTGTAGAATCGCTTCCCAAGTAGCTACTAACCAGCGACTAGTGCAAACTAGCCGTTGGTCTTCTTTAAGTTATGTTTCTTTGTCTTATAGCGGCAATTGAGTTAGCCGTCTTTGCGCAACCTATATGAAATACTGGAAATAAATACCAGAGCTTAGCAACAAATCCTTTAATAGAACACAAAGACACCATGGACTTAGATATATGACATCCATGGGTAAGAAAGCCTTAGTGTAATCATAGCCTAAAGATATCTGCTCTCATTCAACGCTTGTTTCTTTTTAAATATAACATGTTGTTCGACTCAGTTGAGAAGCGAAAGCAGTCAACGAATCTTACACTTCACAAAGACCCAATTTGGCCAGACTTAGCTGGGGCTGTGAAATGAAAATATGTTGCGCTGTTTGTTGGATTCTATGATTTAGTTGTGATAATGCACTGATAGTAACAAGAAAAAAGCAAATACTGATAGGTTGGCCTCTTGCCCAGTATGCCACTTCACCTCGCTTAGGGTTAGATATCTACAGTTAGGGTGTTAACCTTAATCCAACCCCCAGCGCTGCTGTTTGTTTTCATTCTATTATTACTTCTTGAAGAACTAAAGTAAGAACTTCTCGTGTCACATCCAAGGGGTCGATTTTGAACAATCGATTATGACGTATGCAATATTTTATGCCACCACATCAACAGTCTTCATGCTCCTAATCAAAGTGGCGTAGTTACTTTAACAACTTGCCGAGTTCGAGAGCTGAACAGCCTTGTTGGAAAATGTAGAATGGTCTTATTTTCACTGCTGTTGTCTCTCTAAGGCAGCCACTCGATCAGATTTCCACCATTCAGGTTTCCAGTCTTGGTAAAGTTGGCCCAGAATTCGGCAATTTGTGCCTCGATTGCCAAATCCTGGTCAATCCAGGTGACGTTAAGAAGTCCGAGTATGGAATATGGTTAAAATTATACCACAATTCGGAGCCGTGGCAGGCCCAAGCAGTCATATACTTGGCTGAAAGGAAGTAAAAGTGAAGCCAGGGCCTAATATGCAGGTCCTATCAACGGCCTCAAGTTCTAGATCTTGTAAAATATTTGATCAAGCTGTTGAGGTGGGGTTTTCCAAGGGAAGTTGTAGATACTATTATTCTTACAATGTGAGATAATAAATTTATAGGACGAAGATGTTGTTGTTAACTATAAGTTTCTATCCGAAGAAGTTAGGATTATCAAAGAGAGAATAGTCAGCTTTAAGATCTACTTGAGGTGTTGTCCGAAAAGAGATGCACGGGGACATAGTAAGACGTCAGGCGTGCGCGTAGTAATTAGCCCTATGAAGAAAGTCGCGTCTAGCGTGGACCGCGACTGGCTGACGATTTCTCAACACCAAGAAAGAAGCCTTGTCAAGACACAAACCCACGCCAAATCCCAGAACGATAATTGCGGCGTCATATTCTCGCGAAAGGGGCATTACTTCCAGGAGTTCCATTGAAGGACGAAATCACACCCTTTTTGGAGCACGCTTTTACGAATTAGTCGTCTCTTATCAACCCCCTCCAAACGCGTCTTTCTGGTTCACCAAAGCGCGTACCCATCTGTAGTGCTACCAAGCAATTGCACTGCAAACACTCTTTGTCTGCCATTTTCTCAATCTGGCATGACTAGAGACGCTCTGGAACGTCTGTAAATATGTATCTTCCACGGTCGCTGCTTTCAAAATTATACCTTCATCTCCAACGGACACACCATATACTATCACCTCAAGTTCAAATCCTGGTAGCCCTCGAGCCGGATGCGCTATGCGGATGCCGTATTCTTACCCAACTACTCAAACGCGACTACATAGGCCATAAGATCCAACCAATTGCTGGATATGCGGATCTCGAGAAGGCTGGGCGGAATGTCATACGACCTATGATGGAAAGTCAGGGCGGCAGCGGAGGAATAGTGATATGTTTAGGTGTTGGAGGATTGGTGGATCTCGGAGCGTTATTGGGTATCGATGCTGATGGGGAACAAAGCAGTTTTGGTGGTGTTGAGGTCTGGATTGTGGACGCTCGCAGGCCATGGAATCTGGGGAACGTCTTTGGGGGCCTTCCGCGCTCATTGGAGCAAGAAGGCGAGGATTCGCCAACCTCAGTTGTTGGAGTTGATGGAGGCAGAATTGGTCAGAACTACAAACCCGGCAAAGGTGGAATAATTGTGTTTGACGATGGCGATATTGAAGAGGAAATGGGGGCTGAAAGAGACGCGTATTTAGCATTAGTCGAAATGCCTGAAGTGGAAGATAATGAGGACAGTGATGGAAGCGACACAGAGAGTGAAGATGAAGTAGATGATCTCCCACAGAGAGAACCACAACCTGGACAGAAACGAAAATCTTGGTCGGAACGAGAGGAAGATGACAGTAGCGATGACGATAGACCACGGCAGCGACGAAGAAGTAACTTGGTATGTATGTCTCTGCAATCGTTAAAACGTGCTAACAATTTTCTAGTCAAGTCCGATCCCTAATTCTCCATCACGGCCACGTCAGAGAGGTCTCGTATCACTAAACGGACCCCCACCACTCGCATCATCTGCATACTCTCGATCGGTTTCCCCATCTCCAGCCCAACCTCCAAAGGCACCATCGGCGAGGACTTTAAGGCGCCGCCTGTTGAAGCTACGTCGGAAAAATGAAAACGTTCTACATTCTTATTACTCTCTAGGTTCATCATATTCTGAACCAATTTCTTCAATGATGTGGTCCTTAGCCTCTGAACTTGGGCGGGAAGATAATGACCTTTTGTGGATGACAATTGTCGGCGTCACCTCGATGGAACTATACGGTCGATCATCCGTAGGTGTTGCTGTATCCACACAGAAGTCATCTTCAACACCTCAGGGCTGGCTTGGGACCAGAGGCTCGAGAATACGGCAGTTACTACGTGATGAAGTACGACGTCTAAATCCTCCCGAACTCACAGATTCAAGTTTTACATCGAACCGCAACAACATGCCCGAGAATAATGGTGTCATCCCAACCACAGCGAGAGGTCCTCAGGACAATGGCATTCGGTTATCACCAGAACCGAGATTTCTACTCATCAGACACTGGAGTTTGTATGATAGCATGCTACATTCACCGTATTTGTCAGCTCGTTTGCACATCTGGTCAGATAAAGGAAGAAAACGACTGCACAAGTTCCTTGCAAAGATGGGAATCAGTCTCGTGCAATGTAAGCAGAGTTATACCCATATGGATATGGAGTTGAAGCGAGGACTGAGATCCAACTTACTGAAATACTCAACGATGTACGGCCTGGACGACTTGGTACCGGCTGCGGATACGGATGGCAGGGATCGGGGGGGGACGAAGGAAGGCTGGGGATTTGTCAGGAGCTGGGGTTGGCGAGCAACTTTAAGTGCACAAGATGTAGGTGTCGTCGTTGGCGCTATTCTGGAAGTTGGTAAGAAAGCTTTTGTGACACATGAGAATGGCGGGTGGGATCGTGGACGAGAGAAGAAGGATACTACAGATGAAGATGGGACTTTGGAGGGGGAAGAATGGGTTGGCCGATTCTGGGATGCATATGATGCTCTCTCGAAGTAAGTTCTACGGGATACCTGAACCCGCATCATAGCTAATCATGACTACAGTGTCGAGGAACTCAAAGCAGCACTTCCAACTGCCCAACACCTCCATCGCGCCATCCTGCGAACTGGTACCTCTCTAATAGAGAAGAAGCAAATTCGCCATTTGCGAGCGTTTCGGATGTCGATCGTCAAGGAAGGACCAGACGTCGCACTCTTTACTCATCCCGCGGCGCTGACTAAATTGGCTCTTTGGGTTGGTGAAGCATGTGCCGAAGAAGAAAGAGAACGAAAGGGAAAGCTAGGCCATGGCGGACGTGGTACCCCACTTGTTCTTGCCGCGTTGAATGAAGGCAGAGGTGTTTATGTTGTTGTTGGCACTGGTGGTGGAGGAGGAGGAAGTCTCGGTTTCTCGGACCCAACTGCAGCAAAGGAGAGAAAGGAGAAGCGCGAGGCAAAAGAAAAGGCTCGAGAGCTCAAAAGGAAAAACAAGGAGATAATCAGGGAGCAGAAGCGGGAAGCCAAGCGGAAGGCTTCAAATAATGAGGATGAAGACGACGATGAAGAGGATACGGAATCGGAAGCGTCCGATTCCTCTTCCGATGAAGACGAAGATGATGAAGAGGATGAGAGGTCCCAGGTACGAGGATATGGTAGGAACAAATTCGGTAATGCGTTCCAAGAGGTCGTCGAAGAGACCAATGCACGAGTTAGAATCGACAGTTTCGAGCACTGCGTTGTTGAAGTCAAGAAGGAAGATTTGACTGGATTTTTCGAGAGTCTCAGCATGAAGGGTGTTATTGGATAAGCCACGCTAGATACGAAGTGTAGATATGTGTTTATGACATGTGGGATGGAATGGTCTTTGGTAATGGTGTTTGGGTTTGCTCTGCATCCATGGATTGATTGCATTGGAGGAGGTGCTTGGGTACAAATGACCGGGATGCATCGCTAGGATGAGTAAGACTCAATATATCACGTACCATAGGGCTTTGGGCATAGTTCACGTTTTGGTAGAGACCTGCTTCGTAGTCAAGTAGTTGCTGAATACAACTTGAATATTACAGTAATAATAATGATAAGAACAATACACTTTTGAGTCCAGTGACTCGGTGTATTTGACTCAAGCATCCCAAAAATACATCTCTCTCAGCTGACGACGTACTCTCTATGCGGTCAGTCTCTTCCTCGGACAATGATTCCCGACCCCGCATTCGCGTCCCACAACCCCATCTTCTTGCCCAGCAGCGCTGGAAGCCGCCTTGGGTCCAGTATATATATCCGTGCCAGTCGCTCTTTTTTTTTTAGTAGTAACCAGTCTCTCATTTTCTTCTGGTAAGCCTCGGTCTTTGACTTGCCACTTTCGGTAGTTTGTACCGCCCATCTTGCTCTTATCACGAATACATTATTGCTCGCTTCCTGAATTACTGTATCTGTATGAACTAAGTATCTCACCATGATATTCAAGAGCACTCAGCCAGATATCGACCGTGGGTAATCCCGAACCCTAAAAGCTATGAAAATGTTGCAAGATCGCTATTCATCCAACTGACATATTTCCTAGTACCCAGAGATATCACAACATGGCAATGGCTCTTCGAATCTCCAGCCTCTCCAATTGGACGTTACCCAACAAATGAAATCCGGGGCTACACGAATGTCGGAACAAAT
Source organism: Pezicula rhizophila (assembly GCA_022190145.1). NCBI lineage: Eukaryota > Fungi > Ascomycota > Leotiomycetes > Helotiales > Dermateaceae > Pezicula > Pezicula rhizophila. The sequence continues at coordinate 1,955 of JAJONI010001558.1, read as the reverse complement.
GAACATGTCTCTTTTGTCGAAGCCAAGAAATACTCAACATGGGTTTCCACCGCACTTGTGAAGAAATATGGGCTTAGGGCAGGGGAAACTGTTGCGCTATTCTCCCCGAATACTATATGGTACCCTATAGCCATGCTAGGTGTCTCGCGGGTAGCAGGCGTGGTATCGGGTGCTAGTCCAGCTTATAATGTGGAAGAGATGACTTATGCGCTGAAGACTGCAAATGCCAAGTTTTTAATGACCGTTCCTGGTAGTATGGAAGTTGCTGCTGCTGCTGCAAAGGCTGCGGGAATTAAGAAAGAGAATGTGTTTTTGTTAGAGGGTGAGTTGGAGGGCTTTACGACCATGAAGCAGTTGCTTAAGATGGGGGAATCGTATGGTGTAGCCGGACAAGTTCCTGCATATCAAATACCGAAAGGAAAGACGAACTTTGATATATGCGGATTCCTGAGTTTTAGTAGTGGTACCACTGGGTTGCCAAAAGCTGTATGTCATTCTTCCTCCTCTTCAAAATTATGGTATACTAACTATTCTAAGGTCATGATAGCCCACCAAAACGTAATAGCCCAATGTCTTCAAGTCCAACAAATCACCCCCTCGTCCCACAAAAAAGTCCTTGCTGTCCTCCCCTCCTTCCACATCACCGGCCTAGTCCACGCACTTCACCTCCCCATCCTCCTCAATGCCGAAGTCTACATGCTCAGCACCTTCACAATGAAAGGCATGCTGGACGCAATTGTCAAGTACAAAATCGGCGAACTCCTCCTCGTACCGCCTATCTTAATCCGCATGGTACGCGATCCAATTGTCGACAACTACGACCTAAGTCACGTAACGCGATTCAGTAGTGGAGCGGCCCCGATATCCCCAGAAATCCTCAAGCAACTCGAGGAGAAGTTTCCAGGGACTGGCTTTAAACAAGGTTATGGCATGACGGAATCTTGTTCTTGTATAACCGCCCATCCACCTGAAAAATACGAATACAAATACGGTCACACCGTTGGTACTATCTGCGCCTCTACTGAAGTAAAAATTGTCGACGAAGAAGGGAAGGAACTCGGGGTCAATCAACCGGGTGAATTACTAGCTCGAGGTCCTCAGATCGTGATGGGATATTTGAATAATGAAGAAGCTACGAGGAATACTTTTGATGGGGATGGGTTCTTGCATACTGGTGATCAAGTAATGATAGATGAGGAGGGTCTCATTACCGTAACTGATCGGATTAAAGAAATGATTAAGGTTAAGGGGATTGGTGTTGCGCCTGCGGAGTTGGAGGATTTGTTATTGGGTCATCCGTTTGTGGAGGATTGTGCTGTGCTGGGGGTGGAGGATGAGTATTCTGGGGAGAGACCGAAGGCTTTTGTTGTTAGGAAGGGGGGGAAGGGTGTTGGCTCTGGGGATGAGGAGGTTGGGAAGGAGCTTTTGAAATATGTTAGGGAGAGGAAGGTTAGGCACAAGTGGATTAAGGAGGTGGAGTTTGTGAAGGAGATTCCGAAGAGTGCTAGTGGGAAGATCTTGAGGAGGTTGTTGAGGGATAGGGGGAGGGGGAGTGGGGTTGTTGTTAGGGATGGGGGGGTTGCTGAGAAGGCGA
>JAJONI010001557.1:0-11582 GCA_022190145.1 Pezicula rhizophila | reverse complement strand
TATACGTCAACCTGTAAGTTAGTTGCCTTTAGTATACTTTTCGAGGCCTAGCACTACTCTAATTTTTAAAAAATATACTTAAGTAATATACAAGTCCTCTGCTAAGATTTCTGCCATCTGCATTCTTATTTTAAGCAGTTTTGACAGAAAGTGTTACAAGGAGCTCACACCACATATGAAAGCAACCTAGGGAACTGCATCCTTAAAAAAACACTCATATATCAGCGTCTGAAGATTTTTAATATCATGTATGCAAATAAGTCTTGTAAGTATCAACAGACTATGAGTTTTCAAGACAGTCAAGTAAGTGGGTTCATGGCCTTTAACCGTCTGCAAGGAGTACATACCACAAATCGAAGCCAGACCAAATGCTTACAAAGTACAAAGTCTATTCTGTGTATATTCGTGAGTCGTTGTGTATTTGTATGTCGCAATGCGAGAAGAGTGGCAACTACGGATACGTTAACAACAGACACGAACATCCCTTTTTAATTCTCTTTGCTTTTTAACTAAAACAGTCAACCAGCCTAAATAATACACATCAAAGGGCAAAATTACAAGCCTTGTAATATATTGAAGGTTGAGTCCACCTCCTTCTATAACTCAGCAACACATCTAGTAGCTCTGGAGGCCACTTCAGTGAAGGATGAAAAAATCATAATATGTTTCAAAAAAACCCTCGAGGACTGTAGATTTCTTGAATAAAGATAAGGAAGAGCGTCCTTCTGTTCTACCTAATACGTTTATCGTGAGATAGGTTCTCATACTTCTTATTCATGATCTCGACAAAGTTCTAGATCTCAGGATTAAATGCCTTGAAATTTACGCCGTCTCTGGTCACCGCTAGCCGTTTAAACATCTTATCCTTCTAATTTGCTATTGCTCTCTTCAAATTCAGGAAATACAAATCAATGTTGAGTCCAAGCAGTACAAACTGGAAAACGTGTTCAATTGTTGAGCGCTTCAGTGCCCAGTCATTCTCAGGAAATGTACGTCGTTCCAAAGCGTGTGCTTAACGAAGCACAGCCAGAATTCTTGCATCTTCTGTGGAAAGTTGAGGTTACCGATGAATTTGTGGCACTTGATTCTTATGATAATGAAGAGCCAGTATGGAGCTGTGGAGATAATATCAGCTGTCCACCGAATTCCCATAGCACGGAGCAAGTCGAGTATTGCATTGCGGTTTTTTTATGTATGAGGAACGGGGGTATGACTCCTTCCAAATCTTTGATTTCCAATGACAACTTGTTGATGAAAGTGGTTTCACTACGTCTGACGAACTCGCAGCTGTAATGAACGAGGGACGGACTTTCATCCAGTTTCCTGCCGATATACGTCTCCATCTGCTTCTCCGGATCTTCGTCGTGGAAATTGAAGTTATATACGTAAGTGAGGTCAAGGAGATATTCATGGACTCAGTGTTTCAGATTCTCTTGGACGGAGGACTCGATTCTGATGGCTTGGATCGATGTCGGGTTTATCTGCAGGGAGAAGTGAGTAAATTTACACTATATATACCAGTTCTCGCTTGGGCAAAGACGAGGGTATGAGGGTAACTGACCATCGAGTCGCATTTTCGTAACGATCTGTATCACACAAGGCTCATCTACACTTACTTGCCAAGTTAGATTGCATATACGCCTCAAGAAAGCTTCGTCACTGTATCCTTCTTGCCTAGGTCTTCGGGTACAAATGGCATATAGACCGATATGGTGTACAAGTATAACAAGTAAAAATGAACTGCGTTTTAGATATAGTCGCGCATTGGTGGAGTGCGGATTGTTGAAAGAGAGATATGGAAGTAACAACCTTATCAAGATGTTATGCTGGGAAGGCTATGGCTTCCCACTAGTGACACCGCCCGCAGTGTGCAACCTCCATAGCCAATATATAACTCCTCGGCTTAAAATTGACTGTTATGTAGTAATAACTATCCCAAATTCAAATTGTATCTATATATGAATACCCAACATTCCTCTTCCTCAAACATTGCACAAGTTCAATACCAGTCCAAGTCGGAAAAGTAACATTTTCATAAGCGACGGCTACCAAAAACACTTCGTGATTGTGAAGTAATAGCAACTATAACTAGTTTTAAAACATGGTAAAAATCTGAAATTGGCAGTATCAAACCCTTGCCTCGAGTTACAAGCACAATTGACAAAGGATAGCACGCTTCTACTTCAGTCTTTATAAGAATTAACCGAGCATCAGTTTCAAAGTCGATGTCCTCGACATAAAGAAACAGTGAAAAGTCTAGATGGGACTATTACTCAATGGAGTTATTAAAAGAATTCTAATATGAGTAATTGCCTTTGAGGATGTCTTGTGGTCTGAAACAAAGAACCCTTTAGTTTTTGCAGCGTGCTAATTTATCAAATCTGGTATAGTTTCAACGCGTGAAAATGCGTCAAGAATAATGGCAATATTCGAGGCTGGCTGGGCGGTATTGAAGGCGGCAAATGACTCCGCACATCAAGACAAAATAATCATTTCCCAAAACTTGAAAATTGCCTCGAATTATACAAACTTGAAATCCTCATCATTCGCGACCTTCCTCGAGCATAAGTAATCCAAGTACATGAAGAGCTGTTTCGATGCGAACCTAAATCTGAAGGGGAGTAAGTCAATCTTCCTGCTTCAACTATGCCCTCAATTCCATTACCCACCGTCTTCGCAATCACCCCCTCTTTCACAATATCAATGGTAGAGCTAACATGGCCGAGACTAACATTGAGTTTGACCAAGGAATTCCGAAACAACCTCGATCTACCTCTACAAACATGGCCCCCATCATCATGCGGCCTCGACAGATCCTTGAGGATCTCAAGAAGGCACTCACTGCCCAAGGCTTCGGCATGCAGTATGAGCTTGCCTGTACCAAGCTTCCCTTCAATGGGTTCGGATTCATCTCTGGGGAGAAGCTGTAAGTGCCTTCTTTGCATCGAGTACACCTATACTCTTAAGTACCTTAGAGCACCGCATGCGGGCTTAGATGGCAAGGATATTATAATAGACTGACCCTCCGTAGGCAGGAATTTTCGCTAGGTGGCGTGTTTTAAGTTACCAAGATGAGCTGGGTTCCTCCCTTGGAAGAGCAGAAAGCTATGTTGTTCTACCGGATCCAACACTCGCAGCAACAACATTGCTGCTCGCACACGAGAATCCCAGCAGTTTTGCTATAACGTGCACCGACTGTATGCAAATACTTTCCATTTACGCTTTTCAGTGGCATTTTACTAATTAGTAATTCTGCAGTTTCACATCCTGGTTACCCGGAGATCGAGCAACGACGAGAGACGATCGACACTACGAATTTGAGTTGAATATGATAAAGATGGAGAAGAGATGGAAATGAAGGTAACCACACCCAATTCAATCGTCCCATTTCTAGACTTCAAAACCTGATCTGAAAAAAAGGATATCCCTTTTCTCAACTAACTACTACTTACCGAACAACATTATGGTATGGACAGAAACTTATTACAAGTCTGCAGAACAACTTCCAATTCCTCCTTACATTACAAACCTCCGAAGGCCAGCAGAGAAACGAAAGCTTCCGTTTCAAGGATAGGACAAGTGCTGGGTAACAGAAGTGGTTATGTGCTTTCTTACAAAGCTGTTTGTTGGGAGGATATCAACATCGTGGCGCGAGTTCGGCTTTAATATAACGAAGAATTTGAGAGGTCATTTCTTGGAACAGCGGGAGCCTTGGTACAATATATTGAATTATCTTAGATGAAACCTTCCCAGAGCTACAGATGTGACTTCCTTCAATACATCCATGGGATATTTCGGGAAATACAGCTGCACGGTGTTGAACTGGAATGGGGGTGATTTTGAGTGATTCCACATTAGTGTGTTGAAATATTGTATGGCCAGACTGCAAAGCAAGAAGATTAATATAACTGTGAAATGTATAATACTCTCAATACCCAAAACCCACCTCACTCATCAATCTTTCCATTGGGTAGGTTCAGACTCAGAGATGCTTTCACTGCTGCTGCCATAATAAAGCCGAGACCTAGCTAGACCCACAACACAACACACTGGAATGAAGATTCTGCCCAAAAAAAGAAAAGAAATAGAAATGAGGAGCAAGTATATCCAATACTTGCCCCCCAACTCTTGAACCGCAAAAAAGCACAATGACCAAAAAAAGAAAGAAAAAAAGGCCAAAAGGCCAAAAAGAAGAGGTCCTTCCCGGAATCGAACCGGGATCACAAGAATCAGAATCTTATGTGCTAACCATTACACCAAAGGACCAAGCTGCGTGTTTGCTCATATTCTTGATCTGCAACTGCCTTCTACAGTATTTAAGCCAAGAACTAGTGCCCATCCTCCAAATCCAATCCAATCCCAACCCCTGCAGGCCGAGACCCACCTACCTCATCATATATCAGCGACCTGGTTCCAAAAAAAGAAACAGGAACTAGGAAAAAGACGCATCGATGGCAGGCCACCAAAGTATTAATATAAGAATCTAATCTAATGATCTAAAATCAGAGAAGAAGAAGAAAAAGATTGAAAAAAAAATAGAGCAAAAGGACAAAAAAGAAGAGGTCGTGCCAGGAATCGAACCAGGATCTCGAGAATCAGAATCTCATGTGATGACCATTACACTACACAACCCGATAATGTCTCTACAATGTTTGCATTGTTTTTTGATATATTCCTTCCTATTCGAATCTTTAAACCAAGTACAAGGCGGGAGTGAGTGTCCCTTCCCAACCCCAACCCCAACCCCCAACCTCACTCAACCCATGCCAAGAACCCCGCTGCCCGTAAATACCTCATGTCACGCACCATTGTTTCCTTAGGGTTAGGAAGCGTGATTTCTGAGCTGGAATTTAGGGGATTCATAGCTTAGTAAAACGTAGATGAGCGCTATGGTATTTTTCTCTTGAACTTCTTTCTTGGCTAATAATAGTGTTCTTTTGGGAAGTCTTGACTTCCTGATGATGGGCTCTTGCTGAGTATACATCTTGCGCTCGTACGGAACGTATGGAACTAGTCATTGAATATCAAACATAGGTAGAAAACAAAATAAAAGAGGTTATGTTTCTTTGTAGGATATTCGACGTTGTATTAAATTATGTTCAGACATTAAGGATTATCATATTCACCTCTACACAAGGTAGTAGTGGGCTATTAAGTCTAGAATTTGTACGGTTTGAATTTAAGGCATGAGGGAATAGCAGGGTCATGACATGAACAGAATCTGAAGTGCAAATTTAAGACATTATGGTTTCTTATTGGAGTATCCTTTTCAACACCCATCCCTATGTTTACGATCGAACTGCTCGTTGTGGTTTCCTTGAAGCTTTCCAGATTTTTCATATCTATCTCCACCATCACTGACTGCTTGAACCCCCCGGGTGTTTGCATTTTGGGATTGTAATTTGTGACAAGATGTGCTGTTGTGGTTTGTGAGCTTGTATGTTCTGGGTTGCTGGCTGGTTGTAGAGAGTTGGACTTTGATTCTGGGCTGAGGAACGCAAAAGGGTGACTGCGTGGGCCCTTTTTCGTAATGGATGATGCATGAGTAGCTATATGTGGAATTAGCAGATAGATTAAGATCTGCATACTATGAACTTACCTTTGAAACAAGTTGCTAGCACAAACACGCTTAGATTGAAGATATTGAGTATAGTTTCGAGGCGAAGACAAGGTTGATGGAAGAGCGCCGAGATATCCTATCTAGTCTTAGGCAGATGTCATCTAGAAACTGCAACGTAGGACTTACTTTGTGAAGTTATTGGACACATTCGCTCCAACTTGCCAGAACCAAGTGGGCTACTACAGCTAGCATCATCTCGTAAGATAGCAGTTAGAACCATCGCACAGCATAAACGACTGCTGCAGCAGTCTTCTTGAATCTCAGAAGGAGATTAACAGAGCGCAGTGCTGATGTCCTTCCTCAGCCCCACGAGTGAAGCCATAACCTCGAGATATGTCCGACTCCTGAGATAGGATCAATCAGTCATAATTTTGGCAACTTTGCAGTGAAGCTGCAAAGCAAGTGCTTGGAACAGAGAGACGAGGGCCACCGGCACAACCAGCCACTATAGCTGGAAGGCTGTGGCTTCCGCAAGAGCTCAAATTCCTCGTCCTCGGCGAACCGCCGAGGCTGGTGCAGCAATGGCACCAGTTTCATCCTCGGTAGAAGAAGGCTTTGTGTTCGAAGTCGTGGTCGTGGCTTTGTAGGTCTGCATAGCCATGAGAGTTAGTAAGGAAGGATAACAGTTGGATAGCTCACAAATTTGCGCTGCTTAGCAGTTTGGCGGTGCTTGCTGCCATTGAACTGGGGCTGAAGTTTTGTGCCATACATACCTTGTGTTTGCCTTCTATCTTTCCGTAGGACTTGGTGCTAATAAGGATTGAGATGGCTGTGGTGAATTTGCTGCGATTGAAGAAAGTGAAAAAGATTGTGTATGAGCGCTGGTAAAATAAAAGGGGAGCTACTCGCCTCGCTAGCGCATTTTGTCACAACAACTTCCAGAAGCAAATTATTTTTAGATGTGACATTGGAAATTCATTATTTATACCGATAAACTCGGTATCAGAAACTACGGGTGCATCAAGATGATGAGAAGCTTGCCTCCAGAGGAGTAGTATAGCTCAAATTTCAAGCAGTGATCGACAAGGCCGCATGGATAAGTTTACATTAGACTAGACACTCTCTTCTCGTCAATCTATTACCGCAGCTACACACCCCTTTATCCGCAGAACTATGCTTAGTAAATAGACAGATTGAACCCGAAAGGTGCTTGTTGTTACAGATCACAGAGGAAGGAGCAGAGAAATTTGATTGAATCGCTATCAAGTCTATACTATAATACTGTTCATTTTTGTTCATTCCACAACTGTTGCCAAATAAGACATGGTTGCCACCATTAACGTTGTTGCCACTAATAAAGCTCGCAATATAGGTCACATCAAGAGACTCTCTTTTCTACATTACCAATCCAGTCAATTTTGTATTGATTTCCAATACAATTTAGCTCCCTGTACAAGGCTCACTAAGCACCCTCAATATGCAAGATTCACTCTCTATTTCTGTATATAAATACTGCCTATTTTTCTCCATAGAAAATCAAGCAAATCACCACTGACTTCCGTCTTATATATTCGATATTATATACCCAGAATTATCTGACAACAACCGATCCAGACTCTTCCAAGCCCTCGCTGTTTCTGCACATATTTTATCGACCAACGCGCAAGGCATGTACTCTATTATGGCCCTTGAGCAACCTTGACGATAGTCCAGCTTCTCGTAACTTTACTAGAAGAGCCACTTAATTACTGGCTCGGGGAGCCGGCTCGTCTGACTCTCCAACCTTCTCACAAACCATCGTCAATGTTGCCCTGAAGAAAGAGAAGCATGATCTCGGAACAATGAGAAAGACTGCTGTCTAAAATCTGGAATCTAAAATCGTTATGAAGGCAAAAAGACGAGATTGAGAAAGTAATTATGCTTCTTGCGTAGTATCATAAACCCTACATCACAAGAAAAATAAACTGTAGATTGCGACTGTTTACAAGCAAAAAATCAATGCATAAGCACAAGAATTATCTCTGGCCGCTTGCATTTTCTGTTCTAGACGCTGCTGTTGTTAGCTCCTTCAAATCCATGCTGCCCCAGAAACTCCTAACAAATAGCAAACATAAGCAGTGGGTTTGTAGCTTAGTTGGTGGAGCGCTCGCTTTGCGTCTGCAAACATGTGAGAGGTCTTGTATCAATTAAATATACATCATTTAATAACCCTCTCGTATTTTTAGCACGTCTAGCTGAGTTTGACTGGCCATATTGCTATCTAGCATGCCTAGATTGGCCTATTGCGATCGTGTGCTGACAAAAGCAAGGCTGCCAAAATCTAGCCGTTAAGCCACAGAATGGGAAGCGCGCCTCTGCCAATTGTATGGTGAATGACTTTCCAGCTGAAAACCCAACTCAATATACCACAGTGTGTTTACTGGGATTGAAATCAGAGACTCTTGTAGTAAGCTATTTGCTGTTTTCCTGAAGTGTCTTGCAAACACTTCCGTGGGTACCTCCTCATCTCTTTAAAGTAGGCAAGTATTTCCACTATAGAAACACTAGATTCATCTTCGTTAAAATATTTTGATACCATTAGTAATCTGTATTAGCCTTTCGAAATCCAAAAAGCAGCCTGCCATAACTGGATGTTGATTAAGCGAGGAGAGAAAATGCGTCTCTAATCCCCACGCCAGAAAAGATTTTTAACGTCTGAAGACCTATGTGCATGTGTATTGAAGAGATCTGCTATATTATGACAGAAGTTTTAAGCTTTAGAATAGCTCTCAGCTGCGATGCCATCACCTAAAGTGCTGTTCACTTGAAAAGGGCTAGACTATGGCAAGAATTTTTTCGCCGACCTATGTGGACAGAAAAAGACTTAAACCTGAGTTCGTTTCTTCATTTCGAATCTCGGAATGAAGTTATAGTCAAAGTTCAAACCAGCCTAAGTCCATCTTTTGACTTCACCTGCCGCCTGCAGCGAACGCCTTTGCCGACTTCAAACAACTCTGAAATTCCGCATTGAACACGCCTGGGAATCGAGTTGCCACTTATAAAAACTCTAGCATTACTATTTAAAGCAGGTCTAGGATTTAATTGGGTGTTAGCCATGTCAAGGAAATAACAAAATCCAACAAGGTCCTAGAAATGTGGGTAGCAGGTCTCAGTAAGTGCAAGAGAAGCAGGTACGGAATTGCATATCCACGCCCACGGCACCGTCAATTACTCTATTTGCCTGTCAAACTCCATATATTCTCAATATTAACCTGTAGGTAATAGCTGTTGAACAAGGGCGGCAAGTGATAACTACAGGAGACTCGAAGTAAGTTATACTATTTAATTTTGAGTATACTAATGATTTATTTTAATCGAATCAGCCACTTAAGTGTAAATTAAGTGAGCTACGGAAAATTCGCGACCCAGCAAAAATTCATATGGCCTGCATCAGGTATCCTTTTTAGAACCACAAATGTCTTCAGAGCCATCCCAACAGTGTGATATGAAGTTAATATTAAGCATATCCTATTTCTGTCACTGTGCCGCGAGAGTGCATACCAATTAGGATTGTGCAGTCGTTTACGAGTAATTAATCTCAAAGATTAGTGAAGAGCCAATAAGGATGCTCTGTTTGTCGCATAAATGGAGGCATGCTTCTCCCGTTACCATGGACAATTTGCCGCGATTTTTCCTTTGGGACGCTCCGAGGTTGGAAAATCAATCTAAGCCCATCTTGTGATTCAATAAATATAACACCAATATCCATCCAGTCTGCATCGATCAGGTCCCCCTTCTTAAGCGCTATTACATTTATTATTGTTAATACTGTCATTCGTTCCGCACTAGTATCGTACTACTAGATACCACAATCATTGATAACTCGCCTAGGACCACCATTATTCTACTTTATCATTAAAATGAAGTTGTCACTTACGCTTGCAATCGGTGCTTTAACCACAGTGGCCTTGGCTCAAATTGGCGGTCCTGGACTTGACGCGAAATGCTTGGCAGAAGAAGCAGCCTGCATGGCACTGGCTGATGATTCTACCACAACTTGCAGTGCAATCAGAGCAAACTGCCAATCAGGCGTGGTGACTGATTGCCATTGCAATACTGCTTTGGTTGCATGTAATGCGGCTGGGGGATCTTATTGTGATTTCGAGCATTCGCAGTGCTGGAATGAGTGCTGGCCTTATAGGACGATGAGCCAGTCTGCTTCGTTGAGTACATCCACTTCTGTTTGTAAGTCATTCAAGGAGTGTCTCAGAGGAACAATTAATATTTTAACTAGCTAATTATAAATAGCAAGTGTTAGAACAAGTAGCGTACCGCCCTCCGTAGTTACTGTTGGCGGAACCACAATTTTTGTCACGGCCACGGCCAGCTACCATATGGTCACGCCAAGTCCCCTCAACTTATTCATAGGCACTCCAACCTCATCCACCACGACGTTGATAATCTCGAGCTCGAGCTCACCTTCGTCAAGTTCAAGCTTTTCAAGCAGCATCACTGTAGCAGTGGCCACTTCTAACACCGCCACAAACTCCCTGCCCAAGGCTTCTACAAGCATTACAAGTGCTTCAGCAACTTCTACGTCTTCTTCCACGGGTGCGGCGAATAGAATCCAAGCTACTTCCTTTTTTATGCTTGGCGTCTCCTGGGCTGTAGTAGCGTTTTTCTTGTAGAGTTTCATGCCAGCTAGGGAGGTGAAGGCGGAGTTGGGGATCGTAAACTTCGGTGCTTCTATAATGACTAAATGAAGATTCATATGATGTTTTGTATAAATGAATAGTAACTATATGAGTTAGTCTTTGTGGTGCTGTAGTATATTGACGAGCTATCGTATGTCAAACCTTCAGTCTCCTTTGTCGGCCTGATTCGTGGTTTGTTCGGCTGTCGCGCATTCATTGTCCAAAGAAGACTCCTGCGTGGATTTCTTTGTCAACTACCCACTCAGATCGGGCATTTCCTTATCCAACGAGTAAAATAGTACAATGCCCTTTTTAAGATTATTCTATCGTTTATCGCAACAAAGAATCAAGTAGAACATACTCACTTAGACAAAGAAGTGGGCTTGATTATTGTTATAATACCCTATTTCAAAGAATAATCTTTTCAAGGCACAACCTTATTATACTTAGCTTTGCTCGCCAAAGAAAGGTGATAAAGGAACAATATGCCACGGTTATATACTTAATCATCCCCACTTCCATCCACTGCACTCATGCACCAAATCAAACTATCATCACACAACCCACACTCAAAACACAACACCCAACAACTAAGCAAACTCATAAACCCACAAACCCACATACAAAATGTGCTTCCAACGCTACAACCGAGCCCAAGTCAAAGTAGCCCCCAAAACCAGCAGTCGCGTGCCTGAGTGGGTGCAATTCGTCATGGGATTCGCCCTCCTAATAATCATCACCCTCCTCAGCGTGATCGCTTTCCTGCTAATAAACAAGCCATACTGCCACTGTAGTATAGACTCACACTCAACAGTAGGCAGTACCTTCAATGCAGTCGCTACGTCAACGACAACTGGCTTCTGGACAGGCTTCGAGAGTCATGGACCAGAACCAAATCCTGCCTCTGCATTAGATTCCGCAACGTTGACAGTTCAGACTATTGAACCTACTTCGAGTGGGTGGTTTACTGGATTTAATGGACATGAGGATCCTGCTCTCAAGACTTCAAACGCTGTCTCTACGCCGATCTCTACTCTTGTCACATCTACACTTCGACCTACCACTTCAAATACCTGGCGAGCTGGATTGGGGACTGATGTACCTGATTATGTTAAAGCAGGGCTTGGTCCTTAGTCCGAAGCCACTAACAGGTTCTCTAAAGTAAAATAAAGAAAAAGAAATGGAAGATGCTAGCCGCAAATCGCATATAGAATGCTATAAGCCGTCTCATAATAGGGAAGGCAATAACTTCTAATATAGTGCCTTTTATACTATATTATAGACCCGCTTAGTGGTTTGATAGAAAAAAAGGTAAGTTGGTGGTAAGTTGATAGTGGGTCGTTTCGCTT